>JASCIV010000193.1:0-33057 GCA_030374735.1 Gracilaria caudata
CTACATACTATGCACTTCTACTGTGCATACTACTACTCCGCATATGCGTTCCACGTGTACGACTCACCAACCGCTCGGCCAACCAACCCTTGTGCCCTTGCACCTACACACGTGTCACACCCGCACGGCCCGCGCGCACGCGCATTGCTGTAGTGCACAGCGCACGCATCGCCGTAGCGCCGTGCCTCGCTGTAGCGCACCGCATCGCACACGCGCACGCGCGACGCTCTCGCACACGTATCACACCGCTCGGTCCACTATATCACAGAAGCGTTCAAACTCGTCTTGAACGAGATCAATCTGAAGTTTCACCATCTCGCTACCGATCTACAGACCGATTCCTTCAAACGTCAGATCCTGAATAATGCAGTGAACGACCAAGAATGGTCAAGACCGGACATCGAAGGACCATTCAACAGTGTCTGCACATACGATCTGTTGTATCGCGCTCTCACAAACCGCGTCCAGAACCACTGCATGTGGCTCAAGAAAAACAAGCACACCGACGCTCTCACTGGAAATGTCGACACCGCTGATCCCTCCAACATTCTCTACACCAACCCAACATATGGTCGGCCCAACAAATCGCGATTTCGCTCAAGCAACACGAAGTTCCGCCGTTCTACCCCCAAGAACTCCCGCTGCCATCACTGCAATAAGCTCGGTCACTGGAAGCGCAACTGCCCGTATCGTCGCAAAGGCAAAAAGACATTCAACACGTACTTCACAATGTTGAACAAAAAGTACCCTGACGCCAAGCCAAACGAAAACTACGAAGCCGTTCGAGCGTACTTCCAGTCCGCCGCAACCTCGTACGACACTGATTCGGATTCCGACTCAGACAGTGCGACCGCCGACGTATTGGTCACAGAAACTCCAGACGACAAAGTCGCCTTCCTACATGAGGCCTTCTTCCAGAATAACTCAGTCGACCTTTCTGAAGCCCTACCAGAAGAAGCCGCCGACGATGCGAAAATTTTTTCAACTAACTACGCGGAATCTCTTCAACAAAGCGCATTTGCGCACGCTCAAAATCCTCTTGATTCGGATTTTTGAACGGAGATTCAATTCGCCGCCGAATCTCCCCAATCAGGCGACCTCCTGACCCTTCAGATCGTCCTCCGAACCTCAGCTCATCGGTACTACACACCCAAAATGTTGTCAACTCAGCTCAACCCCCGTCGTCGGAGCCCCCGTATCCCCCAACAGCACCTCACACCTCGTCTTCGGACCCTCCCGTCCATTCAGCAAAGCCTCAACTCGATGCTTCGGAACCAGCCCCGTCCCTACCCCTGCACACCAGTCAATCTCCCCTGGACTCAGTAGTGGACAACTTCCGATTATTTTTCGCCAGCAACAAGGAAACCGAGTTCCTTGGCGCCTGCGTCGATTCTGGCGCTGCAAAGTCCGTCATCGGCCTCCCACAGGCTAAATCCTACTTCCGCGCTCTCGATCAGGAGCCCCACTTCCAAGGCAAGCCGCGCACATTCAGCTTCGGCAAAGATGTCCAACAATCCCTTGGATACTTCCCAATCCTTATCCCCCTACCTGACGGCTCTAACATTGAGGAAGACTTCGATGTCGTAGACTCACCAGTCCCCCTACTATTTGGCTATGACCTATGCAAGAAGCATGCTTTGGTTCTCGATATGGCAGATGACCTATTTTACTGCAAGAACAACACCTGGGTAATCAACTTGGTTCAACTTAACGGGCATCTATTCTTCCAATGGAACCCGAATAGACCTCACTCCGTCTATCACACTTCGCTCAGCCCCTACACCATCTCCCAGCTTAGGAAACTCCACCTCAATTTCTACCATCCGTCAGCTCAGAAGCTTCTCAATGTCCTTTCTCGGGCAAACGTCCATCCAGTCAACGCTAATACCCGAAAACTCCTCGAAGAGATTACCGAAGCCTGCGCCACATGCCAGACGTTTCGCCACCGTCCCCTTAGATTCCGCGCTTCGATCCCTCCGGAAACCGTCATTTTCAACAATCAGATATCCCTTGATCTGATGTTTCTACATGACAAAAATCGAAAGTATCCGGTACTGCACATTGTAGACTTGGAGACCGGTTTCTCTAACGCTACATTTATTACTGGCGAATCAACGGAAGCTGTCTGGCAAGCATTCCTCACCTGTTGGGTCACTGTTTACGTCGGGGCTCCCAACTCTCAGCGTGTGGACAAGGGATCTGCCTTTGCCTCCAAGGCATGGAAACAGCTCGCTCACGAGTTAGGCATTGACATTGTCTTCTCCGGAACGCAATCGCACAACAGTCTTGGTTTGGGAGAACGCTATCACGCTCCATTGCGAAAGACGTATAACAAGATTTCGCTCGACTTTCCACTACTGCCGAAGGATGTTCGACTCAGACTGGCCGTAAAAGCCATCAATGATACGATGGGACCCAATGGTTTGGTCCCGTCTTTGCTCGTCTTTGGCACCCTGCCCACTCTACCTGGCATCACCTCCACGCTCCGTCCCAATCGGGAACGATTCAAAGCCCTTGAGGCCGCAAAGAGTGAATACGCCTCAATTGTGGCGCATTTGCGCATCCAACAGGCGCTCCGCTCGCGCACTCCCGAGGCCTCCAACTACGTGTTCGAACCGGGAGATCTCGTTCGAGTCTATAGAGAGGACACTAAGCGATTTCATGGTCCATTCAAGGTGATCCAGGTTAAGGATAAGCAGATATGGGTGAAGTGGAACGGAAAGACGCCTCAATATAATATCGCCCAATGTATCCCCAATGCTGTCTACAATGACCACCATCAACTCACCGAGTTCCAATCGCGCCTCCAGCAATTCCGTACACCAGACGCACCATCCAACTGCCTTCCACCTCGGATATTTATTAGCGATATCCTCTACTCATCTGCCACTTATGACCAACTCGTCACCGATATCTTACGCCCCGACGACCCTCGCACAAAGCTTCCCGAGTGGAACGCCGCGAAACAAAAAGAGCTCGATGGGCTCAAATCGAGGAAGCTCTGGAAAGTCGTCACGTACAAGGACATCGATGACGACCGACGTACAACCGGAACAGAACCAGTCATCCTAGGCTCTCGCTGGGTGCTTGCGATCAAAAATATCGAGACCGATGCGCCCATCTTCAAAGCACGGCTAATTGCGCAGGGCCATTCTGATCCAGCCAAATCCGTCATCGTACACGACGCCAAATCGGCTTCCATCCAGTCTATACGGTTGCTCCTCTCTATGGCTCTGGCACATGATTTCATGGTTCGCTCGCTTGATATAAAGCAGGCGTATATCCAGAACACTGTGAACCTCACCCGCTCAGTCTATCTCCGTCCGGCTAAGGAACTCCAACTTTCCTCTGATCAACTACTGAAACTGCTACGCCCCCTGTACGGTATGACTGAGGCTGGAGATTTTTGGGGGTTCACCTTCCTCCAACATGTCCGCAACGACTTAGGCATGCAGTCGTCCGTCGAGGACCAAGCCTACTTCTGGAAATTCGATGCCTCAGGCAAACTCATGGGCCTGATCTGCGCTTACGTCGATGACTGTCTACAAGCGGGAACCGACGAATTCTTCATCGTGGCAGATAAAACCACCGAACGGTTTGATACCAAGCCCCCGGAGGCTCCCTCCTTTATGTTCTCGGGTATTCACATTCAGAAACTGCCGCTTGCTTTCATGATGCATCAAAATCCGCAGATCCGGAAGCTGCAACCCATCCCCCTGGACGCTGATTTCTCAACCTTCAAGTCGGCCCTCATGAGCTGCAATTGGATGATCCATACTCGCCCGGATATCGCCTGCCTCACCGCACAACTCGCTCAGGTCACCGAAACCATCTTCGAGAAGTCGCATATCTCCCGCGTCAACCGTGTAATCAAGCACCTGAAGAACACTCCAGACATTTGCCTTCGCCACAAGCGCTTGGACTCGGAATCTCTTTATGTGCGGTGCTACTGCGATGGCTCCTTTGCCAACAATCACGACAACACGTCGCAACTTGGTTACCTTATCTGCCTTGCCGACAAAATCGGTACCGCAAACATCATCTCGTTCCGAAGCTACAAGAGCCGCCGCATAGTTCGCTCTGTCTTAGGCGCAGAAATCTACGCATTCGCCGATGCGTTTGACGTCGCCTTCATGATCAAGTCTGACCTCGAGAAACTTCTCAAGCGTACGGTGAAGCTCTGTGTTCTCACCGACTCCAAAAGCATCTTTGATACAATCACAAAGGGCACGACTACCAAGGAACGCAGGCTCATGATCGATATCCATGCCGCGCGCGAGGCATACTCCACCGAAGTCATTTCGGACATTGGCTACATCCGCTCCGAGTTCAATCCTGCAGACGGTCTGACCAAGGGCAAACCGTGCCCAGCCCTTATGAAACTCATGCGCAACGGCCGCGCTTGCCACCCAGTTGAGCAGTGGGTAATCCGCAATATGGACAGCGTCCTCACCTGCGACCTCATGACTCCCCACAACTCTGACGCGATCACCCGCTCCGCCCTGCTGCACATGCGCAACATCCCCCTTCATGCTGAGGACCACCCCGCCGGCTCCGACTTGCCGCCAGTCCGCCGTACCGCCATTCCCGCTTCTACTGTTCCTTTGTGCAACTGTACTTTGGGCAACATTACCCCAGGCTGTACCCACCCCACCAGGCCGAAACAAATCTACGTCCCGGCAAACACGCTTCACGCGATGTTCCGCCCAGACTTCGTCCAACCCTCCGTCCTCACTGGCTCGGCCTCCAACCCAAACTTGGCCTCCGCCTCTGACGCGCCGCCATTGCTCGAAACCACCGATCGTGCGCCAACAGACAGCCCTTCTCGCGCCTACCACAATAACGAGCCCCGCGTCTTCCCGCCCCGCTCGCCCTCCGCTGGCCCTAGCTCTACGCATCGCGCTTGCTTCTCTGGTCGCTGTCCTAACCGCGCTTCCTCACCGGTGAAAACCGAAGTTGACGCTTCCAGCCCCGTCCTGCAAGCTGACGGTACCCCGTACGAAGACCCTCTCGTCACCAATTCTCGCGTAGCGCCCGCCGAGCGCAACTATGAGAACTATGTCTATGGCGCTGAGCAATTGGACTAACGGTTCTCTTCTACTCTTAGCACTGTACCCTTAAGGTACTGACTCGCTTGAGTCCTACGTTTTGATCTCCTTTTCTCTAACTCTTTTGAGAAAGAGAAAAGAGTGAGTGTTGACGACTAGCTGTCGCCCGGTGCATGGCCTTCTCTACTGCATACCGTATCGGAGTGCCCCCGATCACATCGGAGCCTCATCGGACCGTTAGCCCGGAAGGGTCACATCACCGACCCGGTATAAGAAGCGCATAGTGCCTCGCATTCTCAATAAACAGAGAGACCACTCACTTTACTGTTGTTACACCTACTACTCTGCTCCTTCGCTCCTTCCATCCTTGCCACTCATTGGCTCCCTCTCACTCGCTCTGACTTTAGTGCGACAGAGTGGCAGCTCCTTTCCGCCAGCAATGTATCAAAAAAACGGTTCATGTGCCAAGTATCTCGAATCACGGATCGCCTTGACGCCATTGGCGATGCGCACTTTTTGCACGTGTATTCTTTCTGTCCCGCTGCTGTGCACACTGCTGATCTCTTGCCCGCATTTTCAATCGCACCCTTCGCAGTTCGAGCTCCAAACTCACATGCCCCGTCTGCAACTAATCTGTCATGGATCCCAACTCAAGCCTTATCCTATTGACTGACAAGCTTGAAACCGTTTTCCGCCAATTCAATTCAATTGATCGTCAAAACCTCTCAAAGTCTCTCGGTCAAGATTTCGACCGTGTGTCCGACCTACACGATCACGCACATGAACAACTTCGAGCATTGACCGCTTTGTCCAGCACAGATCCAGTGCTCTCCGAACAAGTGAACCACTTTGAAAGACGCTTGCACGAAAATGTGGACCAGCTTGAAGCTTGGGAACGGAGGGTGGAACGGAATGTCACTCGCCCGAGGAACGTGGCACGAATGAAAGAAATCCTGCACTACTGCGAAGCGGATACCAACAAATTCATTCACGAGCTTAACGAAGCACAACGAGCAGCCGTTCCGCCCGATTCTAATGTGCCAGATTCTTACATGCCCGGCTGCAACGTCCCACTCAATCCAGCCCGCTTAACTTTGGATTACCACACCGGAAACACACCAGAAGGACGTTTGAAAGCTACACTCTTGCAGAATGACGTATCGCATCTAGCGTCTGTGGTTGTGTATGGACGAGGAGGCGTTGGTAAAACGTGTGCTCTCCGAGGACTCGCATCGGACAGCGAAATTAAGCACAGATTCAGCGGCGGTATTCATTTCATCCAGCTTGGGAACGCATCGGGCTATCGGGATATCATCCAAGCTATTTGCAACTTAGTTCGTCGCACAGGCAACGAAAGGTTGGCGAGTGATATTGGAGGTACTACAAATCTGAAAGAGGCATCGGACATAGCCTCCGTGTGGTTTAGGAATCGCTCATGTCTGTTTCTCATCGATGATATATGGTGGAATAACGGCATTGACTCCGATGTGCTCATTATATTCGAAACAATGCTGAGCGAAGACAGTCGCGTGGTGTGTACTACGAGAGATCGCCGTTTTCTGGGCCGCAGTTCTGAAATAATTTTCTCGGAGAAAGAACCTCGTGGAGAGTTAGCAACACGCATGTTGATGGTTCATGCCGGATTCGAAGATTCAGAGCTCAACTCTCACAATGAGAAAGCATTACACTCTGTACTGGACATTTGCAGTGGCCTTCCTTTGGCGCTTGGTGTCGTTGGCTATATGATACGTACAACCAAGCTCACGGATGGGGAGCTCAATTCTAATGGTGTGAGTGCGGCTGAAGATGTATGGGCTCATTGTTTTCAACGGCTCTCATCCGAAGCGAGTAATTTGCATAGTTTGGAGGAAGACGATTCTTTTTCGCTCCTTGTGGACAAATCCCTGGACATGTTACCTCATGAATTTAACCACATGTTTCGAGCCCTTTGCGTTCTTCAAAATCAACAGAATGCCCCACTTCAGATGTTACAAAGGCTGTGGGACTTGGAGAACTTGAATGAAGCCGAGAAGGTCGTGGATGAGCTTGCTAACGTTTCTCTCGTTCGAAAGCTGTATCGTGGCAATGCCCTCTCTGTGCAGATTGATGGTCTAGTCCTGCGCATTGCCCGCGCAAGGGCCTCACAGAGGAACGAAGTACAGTCGTTCTCGAGGAATCTTATCGACAACTACGATCCCCAGCACAAGTTCTCAGCCGTATTGCAGCACGCTGAATTGTTGCAAGAGACACCACGGGATAAGATCTTTGGGAAGAAGGATGCCGCTCAGAATATAATGGAAAAGCTCCGCGACTTTGAGGACTTGTACGGCAATGCTACAGCAATGGCTGATGAAATTATTCGAAAGCTTGAATCTCCGTCAACTGGAGAATCAATGGTGAGCTTGAACCTGATTGGAGAGGACTTGAAGAGTAACGTTGGTCCCCTTAGGTTATTTGTCGAAAAAGTCAATACGGGTAAAGTCAAGCGTTTCAAACAAATGCCCGAGAAGGTGAAAAAGTGCAGAAATGATCTCAATCGATTCCTTGATGTTGTCACCATGAACTTCTCCCAGACACTACCCCTACTCTATTCCAGCTCCCTAACAAGTGGGTCGCTGCCGGTGCTGCAAAGTGCATTGGTGCGGGTGTGTGCGCTCCAGAAGCCCTCCTTGGCGGAGGAGTGTTGCAGAACGCTCATTTCAAAGGAGAATTGCAAGCAGTCGCTGGAAGAATGGTATGCCGCTCATCGTCTCTTGGTGATTGCCGTCGATAATGACAACTTGGACCCTTCAGCCGATGTTGACGGAAAGCTCTTCTACTGGAGAGATGAGTTGTACTGTATGGCACAACAGCTGGATATAGCAAATGCTGAAGATAAGAAGCACGTTTTCCGGTGTCTACGCGAGGCAGATGATCGAGGGCTCATTGACACACCAGACGCTTATATTCAGGGAATTAACACAATGGAATCGGTACGAGAGGAAACGTCCAAGTTGAAATCGGCTGCACTCGTTTTACTCAACCGTGTGGTAAAAGTTGAAGCTACGGCTGAGGAACTCTTCCAAGATCTTCGATCAGCATTCGAGAATTACAGGAAAAGACAATTTTACTGCAATCTGGTCGGAATTGGTCTAGCGTTGATCCCAATAGTAGGAGGAGCTTTGGGAAAGGCTCTCTTGTCCGGGTCTGAGGTTCTGGGAGAGTTATCTCCCGGCGATTTCATGGAATACGCTCTTTCAATTGCTTCCTCGGTAGTCACAGATGAAAACTTATCGCTGTTGGACGCGGACAGACGGGAAGAGGTAGAGACTATATTCACCGAGAACAGATTCACAACGAGAGGAGTTCAAATACTTCTTGGAAACAGAGAGATTTCTGGAGGACTTCAACCGAAAATAATGTACTCAAGCAATGACGTTGGTGATAATGATGCTAGTGAAACACAAGAAGCCCATCAAAACATGCAGTCTCAACAAGGCCATCAGGATAAAATTAACGAGGAAATCCCAGAAGATTCCGAACAGTCTGCTGTTGATAAGGAATCAAGAGAAATTATCAGTCCGGGAAACTTGATGTTACCGAAGATTCTGACGATCAGCGACCTGGCTGAAGCATGGGCTTCCTTCGTATTGGATTCTGGGAGGACGGGCGAGGAGAGCAGCAAGGATGTTTTGATTTCATGTTTGTTGGAATTCTTGGAGAACGAGTCCATCTGTCCCGAGACAATCAGAATAGCTTTGCCAGAAGAACTGGAAGATATTAGAAAGGCTGCAATGTCGGCAATGGAACAGAGAATTGGAAGAATGAAGATCGGACACAAGATTCGAATGAGGAGGTTCTTAGATAATTTTTCCACCTACACTATCTAGTTTGCAGTCTTTTGCATTTTCTTTCTTATTCTACATCTCTTCAAAAGTGTCGATTTACAGACGAAAGCTCCTGGAAGGTGAGACAGAACAGATTATGTAAGCGAAAAGATCAAACTATGAATGGCAACGAAGATCATCGCACACACAGATCGTGACGAGATCGATGTTGAGACAAGTCTCAGCAGCCCGCCACCAGCTCGAGCAATTCGCTTCGGAGTGTCTTGGCGATGTTCATGCATACTTAAGAGAGTACTACAATAAATATTCAACAAATAGCCTAGCACACAAAACAACACCTTTCGTTGGTGAGCTTGTTTTTCTTTCCAGTTGGCAAATATTTTTGTTCATCATATAACAAGTCGTTAGGCGCCTGATCAGAGCCCATTCCTCATAGTCTCACGTTCACTTTTGCCTTGTTGTATAGCACGCAACATTTCACGCAACGCCAGCAGCCTTTTTATGCTGTTTACCCTGAAAAGAATCCGTCTAATTGATCCGTCGTCTTGGCTCGGATAAATGATTCATTATTCGTGTATTCCCGTTTCCATCTGTTCTTACTGCTCAATCGATGAAAAGTTCACACCCTGTCGTGGATACCACAGTTTCAATTGAGCCACGTAATGTTTATAAGCATTGACCGTGCCATCGTAATAATAATATTATCCGAAAGTTCCAAACACAAATACCTATCATGCTGCGGCGATGTGCACTGCCGGTACATACCGAACACCTCAAAGCGCGTTACGTCCCTTCCAATTACGACAGCACTGTTCTGCTTCATAGAATCTCGAATTCGATAACCTTCCGCAAGTCGTCGGTGAAACAAATCTCGGGAGAACTGGGCCCTTCCGCGGGAAATGAATTGGGCACTTTGGACAGCGCATATCGTTGTTGTGCGTCAATGCCGTTGTTATAAAAGTGTCAAGATACAACATCTTCCATAGCTGGGGTACTGCAATTTGGAACGAGAGAAGAAAGTCTGCGCAGTGAAAGGGAAGTTTTCGAAGTGAAATGCTTCGCGCGCAAATTCCTTGAGCAGTTTTTTATGAGTGTGGTGGGAACAGATACGCTACCCACTTTTGGTGTGCTATCCAATGTTACGCTCTATGTTGTCTCCAAACGTTCGTAACGTTTGGACATAAAGCTTCAGCACTGCTTCGAAGCGTATCGCCGATTGTAGGCAGTGTATGTGCGATACACGACTGATATGCCATATAGTGGTTGTGGTGCAGAGAATTTACTCCAGTCACGGGTAGCACTGTGTAAAGAATCGATACCTAAAGATCCGAAAACTCATCCACAGCGTCGAAAACATTATGTTGCAACACTCACAGGAATATGTCAAGCAAATCTAAACAGCAGCAAACTCTTTGGCGACATATACATCTGCTTTCACCGATGTGACGAATAATGTCCTCTCTGAGGAAAACAAACTATGGAGATGAGAAGTCTCTCCATCCTTAGCCAAGAAAGTAACAGTCTGTACGTTCTGCCTTGAGCGCTTTATTCCGTTCTTCTAGAGTTGGATGTACACATGGCCTAGTATGCCGGAGCGCTATCTCCCTTCCCTTGACTCGGGAACAAGAGAAGATAGCGTTCATACTTATTGACAGAGAAGCGAAAAAAGAAGATTTGTGGTTTGTTGAGGATAATAATATTATTATGAGGTCCCACTAAGAGGACGGAATGTACCTTGGTAGCGTGGCAGTTCTGTGCGGCACGACAAACTTTGGTGAAGAGCTTGGGTAGTCCGAGAGTTCTGAGATTAAATCCCCCATGCGGGAAAGCTTCTTCCGTCTGAAGGCCACGGGTCGTGAGGGGCGAATGCGTTGCCTCAGCAGCACCTTCGGCGAGCTTGAGGCAGCTTGTTTCGGTGACCGTTTGGAGCGAAGCAAACGAGCTCGAAAGCGCTTTCTTGGCGGCAGGGCCGGTGGAGTGTACGTGACCAAGTCCATCTTGAGTGAAGGCTTCTTTGTAGGAGACGGGCTTGCGACAGGCAGCTTTTCTTTGGCCGGTCTTGGTGCGGGTGTTTTGGAAGGAAGGAGCCGATAGCGCTCCTTGCGAAGGTCTAGAGTCTCTTGCACACCGTCGTCGTAGAGGATGACATGCAGTGCGTTGGGCAAGGAGCGTGCCACGACACCCTTGTAAAATACCTTGTCCATCGGCCAGTACACCTCTATGGGACAGCCGACCATGACACCGGCAAGAGAATTCGGAGGACACATGTGCCTGACGAGTATGAAGAGGTTGGGGTGGGAGAGACTAAGGAAGAGGGTGAAGTCAAAGACAAGCTGAACGGTGGAGGGAGGGCGAAGAGGCGGCGGCGGCGTTTGGGCACGGAATTATAAGCGCGCTCGCAATTTGAACTGCGCGCGCAATTATGTGTGGGACACAGCCGTCGGACCTCGTGGTGGGACGCACGAGGGAAGCGCTCATTGGGCGGCTTTCGACTTCCAATGCAACTGTGGCTGTGTCAGAGGGCGCGTGCCACGCGCGTGCAGAGCCGAAAGGGCGCCAAGACAAGCTGACATGCACAGACAGTGGACTTCCACAGTTTGTGCCATTGGCACGGTGCTTACATGCCTCTTCGTGCGAAAACGAACCCGCCTTCCACTTTTTCCCCCTCCCCCACGAAGTGCTCCGCCAAGGTCAGGAACATCCGGTGTGAGGGGTACCCAAGCTTCGGGGGGCTCTTCTTCCCTCCCACGGACAGTATACCGATACCTCCTGCAACTGCAGCCAACTTCACAACGGCCAATGCTTACTCTCCCTTTGCATCTGCCACGGAAACGCATATCTTCGAACGTTTCCGTAAGTCGCTGATGGAGTTTTTCTTGTGGCACTTCCAGCAAGGTCGCCCTTTGACTCCAGTTTCTGTACTATGCGATCTAGTCCATTCCTTCCAGAACGTGTGTTTTAGATTGGGTGCAGTTCCCTTCTGAGAAAGATGCTTCCGCCCCTCACCCAAGTCATCAGCACTTACAGCATACGCCAGCTCGCAAGTTGCTCCGAAAAGCTCTTGCCTCGCCCTTGAACAAACGCGTCGTTTCGCCACTGAACAGCAGCAAAACAAATCGGTTCCGCCACTGTCCCCTTCGATGGCCCAAAGAGAAGGAACTTGCAGTGGCGACCGAAGCACGTCAGCAATCGCATAGTCTTATTCAATCAACTTTCTTGGCATGGAGGAATGTACGTGAGCAGCATGTGCTGGCTCTCTGAAGTTACGATACTGTAACATGTAAAGAAGCGCTTTTTGAACAGTTCAGGCGGCCGTTCGGCCCCAGCTTACATTTAATCGTTATGAGCTAAAATATCGCCCCGCCTCAACTTCAAATCCAGGAGGCCAAATCTTCACTACGACGCACACTGATTCGCCTCTGTTGCACAGTCGCACGTACGCCATCGTACAAGCGATGTGTATCATCTCGAAAGCCGTCTACGTTGTATCCTCTCCGGGACTTAGCCGCCGACAGCAGTTACCCCTTTCGAAAAGCTGCCTGTTCCGCCCCGAATTTCCTCATATGTATTATTGCACTCCCGCCAGTCCCAAGTCCTCTTCGTTACTAACGAGTTGAGAATATTTTTTCAAAGTTAGAATCTGAAGGTGGCCACTGCTTTTTGGTGATGTAACGATATTCTACGGTTCCAGAATATCAAATTTTCGCCTTTCCATATGATAGTCTTGTGTTCAACTGGACATTATGATGACAATTGATGACGTCATATGGTATGCTGAAACGGAGCAAACGATCGAAATTATGCCCAATATGTACAGATGCTTGACATTTATTTTGGGCCCAACCTGACGTCAGGAGAGTAATCTCTCGATATGGAATATTCCAGACGATTGTCTGGATTGCCCATGGTGTAAAATGGTGGGGTATGATAGACGGTGAGAGAGATGTGTCGTTGACGCACTTACTACCGTCGTCGTAGTACTTGAGCCTTGTTACGATAGCCTTTCCTTCTAGGCTTGTGGTCAGCTACCAACTTGCATCTATCCATTCTGCAATAAACACTGCTCAGCTTTGAGACCGTTGTCTGGCGACACCCCGCGACGCAGCCTCCGCCAGGGCCGCCAGTCCGTTGCACATTCAGCCCAATCCATGGCCGCCACTGTGCCTATCAGCTTCGTCGCGAAGATCAGCCTCTGCGGGAGGCCGAGGTGCACGATACGCTGATGGTCTCTTGTTCCTCTCGGAACCAGAGCGGCACTATAGTGACAGACATCGACATAATCGGTCAATTCTGGACCGCCGGGTTGGAGAACAGCGAGTGTTTGCTATAGCTACAGTATTTTGGGAACAAAGCGTCGATTTCTGTTGCTTATTCAAGCTATAGGGTACTCCATTCGGGTTCTAAAACCCTCGCTTTACCGTAAAAAGCTGAATATCTAGCGAATACTATTATGTCTGAGTCTCCCTGAGAACAACTTTTGAAAAAGAGCAAAGAGATTCTCGAAATTCAACCCAAGCAGTTCACATGGGAGAGATTGAGCTTTGTGCTTCAAGAAATGATAGGTCTCACGTTATCAGCTTATGGCAGTCTTCTTTCTACCTGCCATCATTGTTTGAAATAGTCATTCGGAGTTAGGTAGCAACTTCAAGATTTAGGTATCATTCTTATTGTGCTTTTATGCTTTTCCTGTTCCAAACGTTCGAAGACGAATGTTATCGCTATGCCGAGATGCAGGGGCCACCCAATAACTCAACCACAACTCATTATCCATGGCACTTGTTGTTCCCATTCCTCCTCACCCTTCTGCAAAAGACATCCCACGGTGCTCAAGAATCTTTGGAGCAAAAGTCTCTTCTGGGGTGGCATACTAAATAAAGCGAAAGGGACCGACAAGTCTCACCAAGTTGATTGACCCTGAGTCATGACTTTCGAAAATAGAAATTCTTTTGGATGGCAGAATACATACCGGTCCCCATCCACCACTTACATTTATCTCTTTGACATTCAACCGTTGAAGCTGCCTGATGACAAAGCAGCGAAAAGCAATGGAAAGGATTGGAATGGAATCTTTGGTTCGGGAATTTGATTGACAAATTCAAATCCTTCGCATACGATACCCTACAACCAACACGGCACGAAGGACCTTCGACCTTTCGTGAAAGTCTTCAAACTGCTGTTCATGGGGAGCTAATCACAAGCCATTTGAAAGCTCCTGTTTCGATTTTTGAGTAAAAATAATTCATTCATACCATGCAATGTTAGTAAGGACTCCTGATTTGGATTGTAGTTTCTACTCCACTCATTTCTGTGCCAGAGAAAAGTTATTATTTTCGCTGGGAACAGTGCACGAGTCAAAATCTTCATCGAGTTCTCGATACACCATCAATTCAGACGGATTTGAAGACGCAATGAAGAGAGATTTGAAGAACTGTACGACCGAATCCACGCACATTTTGCACTACGGTTCCCTACTAGGAAGATATTGAACAGTGTAGTTGGACTGCGGTGACGTGAACAAGGGTTGTCTCTCTTTCTGCAAAAGAGTTAGAAGAATCTGAGCTTATGAGCTCCTACACTAGTGGTAGATTTAGAGCAGTTGATGACAGAAATATATGGTTGCGTCGAGAGAAACTCAATAGCTGCGCTTTTATCAAAGTCGACAAATAATTTTTGCCACATCCAGCACCTGACTGGGTGCCGTCCATGGGACTATGAGAATTTGCTTCCAATTCGATGATAAAGATTTTGGGATTTTGAGTGATACAAGACAATGACACCTCGACAATATGAAGAAACATCATTTTTTTATCGACGGGTTGATGAAACGATTTTTGCTTAGTTTACGGGAGTAAAAGTAGGCTTCCAGAAATTTGTGCAAGAGAATGCGAGAAATATTCTCAATTTAAACGTTTTACAGGAAGATGCCGGAAATATTATGGCATATGATATTATTATTATACGTTATTTTCAATCGCCTCTTTCTACAGGATATTTGTTATTTTCAAACCAGTGACTATTTTGATCAACGGACAAGTATAACCTCAAACACTTTATTTTGGGTTTCAAATATTTCTGAACTTAATCACAGTTTTTCTACTTTACAAACATAACCAGATGTGAAAGGACTTGTCGAAGCTACCCTTCCCATTGAGTTCTCTTGAAATATAGGTGTAATTTAAAACACAGCTTTGACCAATCATGTTACACGATCAAAGTCAAAGAAAATTGCCTTCAACAAAATCTAATTACGAACTACTGTAAAGCTTTTTGCAATGTGCTCTCAGAGTGCCAAAATCCGAAACTCTTTGTCATTTAATTCGAAAAAATGTTCAAATGTTCGGCTGCACGCTTCTTAAAGCTATATCTTTTTGTTGGCAAAATCAGAAACTATATCATTCTACTATAGTTACGAAAAAGTGTTTTCTATTCAAAAAATCAACACAAAAAGCATTCTACTTTACCATGAAAATTAAAAAATTAATACAAAAAGTTTTCAAACTTTGCCAAGCTGTACAATTAACACATAAAAAACATTCGTAACAGAAAAAGTAAAAATATTCAAATATTTGTTTACGCAAAACGAACAAAAATTTTTTGAAACACTCAATGCAATTTAAAAGCTTATAGTATTTAAAAATAAATAAAAAGCGCTTTTTATGCCAAAATTGAAAAAAAGTAATTTTTGTCCAAATTAATCTAATAACAGAAGTATTAAAAACTCCAAAGGAATCATTTTAGGCAGCTAGAAATTTAACAGGATGTAAACTTAAAAGAAAAGTGAAAAAATATTCAAAATCCCACTGGAAAATTGGACAAAGCTTTAGTGCACTGCGTGCAAGGCAATGACGACAAAAACGTTCGAAAGCTTCCCCTCAAAAGACAGCCGAGCGAACAAAGCACTCTCTTGAAAGATGCTACTAGCCGGGTGTAAACCGTAAACCAACCGTCAGGACGGGGCGATAAGAGCGTAGAACTAAAAAGCGGTAAACTGGAATAATCCTCCGATAAGGCAAATACGTCCACCAATGTGGTGGAGCGCCGGCCTGTCTGTAGGACGGGTCGCACGATTGCGGCTATGCCACAAGTGTGGGGAAAAATGGGGTAAGTGAGAAAACTATCGAGAGATCTGGTGAATACCCCTGTACGAAGGTAAACGTAATAGAATAGGTAGTTTATTCCCAGTATTGGGCTTTGAGTGACGCATGGCGGCTGAGCTTCCGTGTGCATCAGAGATCTTTCTCAGTGGAGGTGAAAACTGGCGATATAAGCAAGAATTCAGGACCTGGAACCCTGGTTGGGGCGGTTTACTGGGTGCGCCCGCTAAAACGCCGGTGCGCAAAGTTGTACTGTGTCACACGCGTACCATACGTGTGCACATTACAGCGCCGCAAAGTTGGCAATTGATAAGCCCAAAATATCCGCAAAAGGCGGCCAACCTCCGGAACCATCCGTGACACACGTGTCCATCCCGCCTGTGAAGCATACTACTAGTTGTAATAGTGCAGTAGCCGGGAAGCGGGGAAAAATCACTAAGTAGTGGTAATCTCTTCCTGAGGGCGTTGCACCAACGAAGGTCTTAATGTTTCCTTTGTTTTCATGAAATATTAATTGAAATAAAAATTTCTTTCGACATCTAAAGGTATAAATCATTAGCAATTAATCGCTACTAACTCATTTCTGAAAACTTGATGATATTAGAAGATATAAAATTTTAAATCTGGAACAATATTTTTTCAAACAAACTTTCAGAGTAACAAAACGCGTTTAATTGGGAATTAATTTTGTAGCCTTTCGTCGAATTTCTCTAAAATAGGAGCCTGGTCCTATATCTTCTTTACATTTTAATTTGCACCATTATATAGCTACCTGAAACAGATTTTCTAAGTTTAAGAGGATTTAAAAGCTAAAAGCTCGTGTATAGTTTTGTTTTTGATTTGCTGTTCAATATTAACAAGTCTGTATTACTCTAAATAAAACGTTGTGAAGGTTTGAAGTATTCAGAAGTCAATGGTAATCCAATTTCTGTTAGAGATGGGACTTTCAAGGCCTGAATTTTGAACACCATAGCAAAGACAAAAGCCTTAGAAAGCCAACCTCGGAAACCTCTGCGAAATCGTTAACCAATGAGGCAAGAGTCCTTTGATCTTGCCTGTTTTACAATGTTGAGGAGTACGCCAGAACAGAAGAAAGCTGCAAAATATTTTTGACCTCAAATTCAATGGAAAATTCAGCTTCATCCATATACCATCTTGGCGATGCTGAAATACAGTAAATACGTTTTAATACCTTGCAGATATACGTTGAAGGGGGTAAGACCTTTCAAAGCCTCGGAGAATCGGATGACGCAACAACTGAAACGTTGAAGACTATCATGCAGTTTACAATGCCAATGTTTGCGTCGAAATTTTGATATAACTCGAAATTTTTGTATCACTTAACAAACGGATAACTCCATTAGCATTCTTGTTTCAACTTCCGAATTGATGTTCAACCTCTCTAAAGTGCATTTTCTCCGACTTTTTCGTTTTCCGCATCGCGTTTTGCGGGATGTAATACCGCTACCAGCCGGCATGGAACCACTATAGGTTGGCAGAGCATTGCTGGAATTTAGATATTTATTTAGATAGTTTTCACTTAGTGTAGGGCGTTTACTATACTTTAGACTGGCTCGGCCTAGGGCCTTCGCCACAAAATAAAGCTTCCCAACCAAGGGGTTCCTCACTCCACTATAGTTGGTATTAATATGAAAGCTTCAAAGCTTCCGCTGTAGTGCAATGGAGGACCCCTCGAGGGGTCGTGCGGATGGGTGCATAGAGTGGTGGATGGTGCACAGCTGGTGTGCAGGCTTCATTGCTGGTTCCAACCTGTAGGGTTGTCATTGCTATAGTTGTGCTCTTGTGGCACCCCCCTTAGTAGGTAGATTGTTTGCTTGCCAGCTAAACGTGGCTGCGGACCCCGGAGGTGCACTTAGGCATCTCCCGGCGGGCAGAGCTGACGATGGTAAACTTCAAATACACCCTAGCTTCTTCTTCACCCGTTAGTTTCCATTTGGGTCGTTCTTCCGTCACTACCGGTTCTCCACGCTATCTCGTGGCCCGTTGCTAGCGCCCGTCGCACGCTCCATAGTCCCTGCCTGGGTACTGCGCAGATCTTTCCCTTTGTCGAGCAGAGTATACTGTTGTCGCTACTCCGTGTAGCAGTTGTACTACAGTATCGTTCACCTCCTATGAGCTGTGTCGGCCGCCCCCCCCCACACCCCCCCCCCCCCCCCCCCCCCACGGGGGAACATTTGCGCGGTACATGTTGGGTCTATGTCTGAGTTTGTGGTTCACTTTCATGTTTTGTGCCTGATATTAGCATGATTCTGATACGTGCCGTATTCATGTTCTATCTATATAGTGTGAATATCCTATATATGTTGGAGATATGTACGTTCTTGACACATGACATGCACATAACAGACAGTGCCAGTCTCAAAGAACTTTTTGATTCTGCGTTACATCGACAAACATTAGTCATGCACTAGGAATGCATGCGATGTAGACGTGACACGTACACGACACAGATACGAGAGTGTGCCAAACCAAGCATGCGTCAGACATTTGAACCCCATACCAGACATAGCGCATACATACACCGCCCAAATATTTGCTTGGGCCCCTGTGTCCAGAATATGATCACCCTTGCCGCGATCAGTTTCAACGTCTGTTACCTCGCCGTTTTCCTCCGGTTTTCACTTTTTACTTGCCTCTGTACAAGGTTCGCTCTCGTTATCCTTCTTGGTCTACCGCTCTCGGGCAAATTTTCTCTTATATCCCCACTCCTGCGAATACTCTTTCCCCATCTTTGGGTTTCTTTCGTGGTCTACCTCCAGTGCTCCGTGTCCGTACGGACACACAGCACTCACCAGTACGTGGGATATCGCACACTCCTGTCTGAACATGCACACATATCATGGATATCTTTGTAGTTCAATACCCGAAAAAGGGAAAACACAAAAGGGTGTCCGAATTCCTCCTCTGCCGGATGGCAGGACGGCGGAAAGAGACCTCGAGAACCCCAAGAAACGTGGGCGTAACTCCACATGAGTATTCAGTATATACCGACGAGGTTGATAGAACGGTAGGTAAGCCTCCCGAGAAGGGGAACCAGTAACTGGAACGCGGCACGTGGCGCAATTGCGACACAGAGAATCCGGTGACGGACAAAGAGAAAAAGCAGAAAACCAACGCGGAAATAATGGTACTCAAACCAGAGATGACGGTGCTCAAACCATAGTGAGAATCAACCCAATACAGGGGTCGCAGAATGACCAGTGTGGTTAGTAGAAAGACAAGAGAAAAGCAAACATATACATATGAACCAACAATGGCTTTGCCGCTGAAGGCTCCTCCTAGACGAATCAGGTGGGATAAATACACCGTAGCCACGGAGACTTACTCTGCGAAGTGTCGGAGTCGTCTCGTGGGTGATTATAGTCAGAGTCGCACACTGGTTACCTTTCATGAGGCGTCACGATGATGCCTGCACCATCGCCTAAGTACTACTGTGTTCAGTCCCCGAAGGGTTACTTAAAATGTCAAAGAAATATCTAAGCCGCACCTCACTGTGGACCTCCCAATCATGGGCCATCACAGCATTGCTGAAAAACGAAGTGGGTATTTCTAGATATTTTTTAAAATGTTCCACAGCCGTGGTCACATATCCATTTGTTCACATATGCCAAAATCCAATCCTGTATAACACGTCATCGTACAGATCATAACTTGAAAAACTCTTTCGACGAATATTGGCAAGAGTACAGTAGTCTGTGTAATCAGTATGCATATGCGCACGGACAAGTGGCACAGTCTTCGGGAATACAAGGGCTATTGGCACTGTTGTGGGTTCTTAATGCCAAAACTAGATCGCACAGATTCTACATGGGCTTTGAAGAGTAGAATTGATTACCAGAAGTCAGTTCTTAATACCAAAGATCTTCAATCGATCGCAGGCCAATTTCGAAGGGTACAATAAGGTCCACAATCTGCAGCTGACATTATCAGCCAAGTTTCAACTTCTACTGTTGTGCTTCAAACAGAGACTCAAGTTGTGAGCTCTGAGGGTGATAAAGGACCAAGCACAGCCCTTGGAATATGAGAACTGACTACTGCAGTAGATTCGAGCGACGCCTTGACAGTTCAACTCAATGATCTTCGTTGAAGATGGGAAAACGCCTTAGCTAATATGCAACATGTTGCGCAAAACCCAGCAATGGGAGTCACACACACGGCAGCAGACCCGACGGAGGGTAAGGGTGTGTATTAAGCCCACGCGGCAAACTTCTATACAGATACGAAGTAATACCAGACACTGGTATAGCAGACACTTACAAGATAAAAACAGTCCGAAGACACACAGCAGTGTAGAGTCAGTATATCTGATTGATCCCCCGTGGGTGATATAAACGAAACCGTACTCGGTGACCCTCCGGAAGAAGTTGTGCACGTCGCGAAGGCGAATAGTATCAGAGCCTGAAACCGAAGTACCGGGTTACCTTCATTTGGTCGTGGTGATGGCCATGGAGCCATCACCTATGTAGAACAGTGTACTGTAAGGCTAGTACAGCAAGGTCAATAAAGGCGTGGCCATACGCCTGTTCCAGTTGTGCAGACTCGCATTGGCCGCCACTGATTACTACTATCTATTCTAGATCTTCCTGTAAACAGGACAAACCATCACATGCGTACACGTGACCACCGACAACCAGTCATGACATCAACACCCGTCATCAGTCAACCCGTCAGGTTGTCACCATCTACCACGTCAGGACTCCCTGCAAAAAAGGGCCAATTCTCATATAGAGACCCCTGGGAGGTGTGGGAAAAAACGGTTTACGACAATTTGACAATCTTAATACAAATGGCCAATCACATTTTTAAAAACAGAAGCCGAGTTTAAACAAGAAATCATCCGGTAATGTACAGCAATGTAGTACAATAGAGTGTTTTAGGCATCTACCTTGCCTAAGTTTTAGATGTGAGCAACTGTCAGAATGTCGACTTTTCAAAGATGTTCTGCTCTCACTTTTCAACAACTCACTTTCTCATTATGACAAAGTAAGATGTTGGCGTGAAAACAAAGACGAGTAGAGCTTGGCCAAAGATGTAGGCATAAACGTAGACAACAAAGATAGTTCTACCGAAATATGAGCATAACAATTACATAAATCTGCAACTTCAACAGAAGTACAGCGCAAAAGCTTTTAACATTTCTGCGAAATAACGCTATTTTTGCTCCCTTACATCAGCGTTAACTCTCTCAGAGTATGTGTATTTTAACTTTTACCGCTATTCCCTAGCTCATCACGTTTAGAATCTTTAGTTAAAGCCTATAAAATACTTGTATTGTACTAGGCGCCAATGTTTACGCCGACATACTGTTTTGTCATTTTCGCAACATGTTAACATGTTGCTAACCTGATAACTCTTAATTCCGTGCGTAAGTTATCAGGCAAGTGCGCGTCAGTTTTGATTTACGTACTACACGTGAACTATTAGTAAAAGCAGTCCGATAAAAACAGGTCTAACATATGACGTGTTCATTGAAAACAATAAAAAATTGGTTTTGCAGTTCTAATTGAAAAAGGCAGAGGTGCACAATACGCGTTTTCCCGCTTCTCTCTGTAGGGAAACCGCGACGCGGAAGATATGAGTGCCGAAAATCGCTAAGTAGCGAAAAATGATTTGCATTACATATCCCCTTCCTTAGCGCGGAGTACCGGGGACACCCGTGCCACGCGATAACCCTTCCCAAAGGGATAAATGCTCGCGCCAGCATGGCGTCCTCCGACTCTTCGGAGCTTTGTGCCAACGAATCATATAATTCTGCACCTGCGGTTCCTTCTGATAATCAGACCATCAACTTCGATATCGAGAGCGACGAAAATATCGACGAACCGATGAATCCGTTCGACGGACCTGGTACACCTTTCTCAGAGAACCCGGGCAATCCAGGGAGAGCGTCGTCTGCGAGCAACCAGCTAGGCGGTTTTGCAACTGCCCCCCTGCCACAGGGCCATCAGCCAGCTGATGTACCGGCAGCGGCCTAAATTGATGCGTGGAATAGCGCGGGATTACCGCCAGCTACGGCTAACGAGCGTCGGATCGCTCGTCATACTAGATCCGCGAAGTAACGGTAGCTGGGGACACTCTAAAGCACCCTGGTTTCACCCGCCAGTGGTATACAACACGGCGTTGATCGACCCGTATTGCGAGAATGGCCTGCTCCTAGGTGGGTTAACACGCGGCGTCGTTGACTCCTTTGATTGGAGAAACCGCGTAGCGGTAGTCCTTCATCTTCTTTCGCGAAAGCGCCGCCGTGGCGGGTACGAAACTCTCGAAGAAGCTCGTGAAGGGATAACGTGTGTCGCGTACTTCAGATTGAAGAGAGCATCTAACCCACCAGAGTTGGTACCATCGAATTACGGCTTCGACGTATCGCAATTTCAAACCAACGGAGAGGTGCTCTATGGCGCTAAACTCGCTGATTTCCAAGCTAAGCACCGATTCCCAATAAGCATCCGTTCGGATATCCTCCTCTGGCACAGGCCCATTCTGCGTGCAGAGTTCAGATACCTGAAACATCCCACTGGGGAAGGAAACTTCGGCGACCGAGCCCGCTCTGAGCGCAAAGCGCGATCCCGTTTCGGGCAGTTGGTTCCTTACCAAAATCTCGAGGCCAAGCGACTGCGCCCTGAGACATTGGCTGGTCGATTTGCCCATCTGCCCTCCTGGTGGAGTCAGTTCGATGTACCTCGTGGCTGCTTTGCAGAATTACCTCCGTGTTTCACCTACGTGGGTTCAAGCATGATTGCAGACCACAGATCTGGGTATTGTATGTTGTTCAGCGCCGAATGGGCCGCACGCGTCGCCGCGTTTATGCTGTGAAAGGTGTAAGACCAGTTTTGGATCTGGTACTTCCCACCAAGGCTGCGTCAGCTCATCCGAATGTTAGATTTGCGCACCTGCATAGGTTCCTCCAACAATGTGGAAGAAGTAGAATTCCTGCTGGGAGTTATTGGAAGTATTTATTGGAGCCAGGTTCCGGAGGAAAATGTCCCTCGCAGGGAGCATTCACCGTTCGATCGGTCTCCTGGTCGACAGTACCCGGGTGCGGGAGATTTCATCTACTTCAACCCCAGGGAGGGCAGCGTGATGTCCGCGATGACGGCGCATGCCTCGTCCCGTTCCAAGCGGCCACTCTATTGGGTTTATGTTCTCTGGCACTTAATATGCCCAAGCTATTGGAGGTGATCCGATAGAGGATAATGATCCCACAGGCCCCGTTGGGGTGGAGGTGATCGAAACCTATAATCCAGAAGCCGGAAGGAGTGATGGTCCGTTAACGGAAGCTCTACTTGTTTGGAATGTGCCCCTCAGCGGGGGAAAGTACCCCCAACCGGGTCAACCCAAGCGCAAGCAGAAGGGTTGCGCCAACAACTCCAGAATCTGGGAGCCCCAGTTCCGCTGGATATGATAGATATTGACCAGATGTCTGCGTTAGCTTCACAGCGCTTTCCATCAACACCCTCCCGCCAGGGAGGTCCGTCTAACCTAAACGGACGCCTTTTCTCTCGAGAAAAGGCGCTAGGTCTTTATTGTGGAGATAAACCCCTACCGGTGAAGGTGAACAGAGCATGTCGTCAACTGTCCCTGTTCACCTCGCATCCATCATTATGTACGTGGCCAGAAGATATCAATAACGCCGCTACTACTGGAATAGAATCACTTCGACACCGAGAGTGGGAACTCGCATCTGCAAGAAGGGTCCACAAGATCCCATGTGGATCGAAGGGAGCATTTCCGCCTGTTCTTCGGTTGACGAAAACTTCACACCGCCACATGGGTATTCGATGGTACTTCAACGAATTCCCTGCAAACCCAACTGAAATTCATAACATTCTGGGAAGTGAGTACTGGAGGTATGGAAGGCTGAAAATACTGCTTGGAATGGAAGAATGGTCGCCAATTGAGAAGAAGGAGGCGACCGATATACTTGAAGTGTTAGAAGAGAAACTGGTGTAGCGCTCCAGACGAATGGGAAACAGTACACTGTAGTCGACTAGTATAGTGAACCAGATGAATGTGTTACTCTGCTGCTCTCCATGGGACATTGAGAACACTATAAATAAACTGCATTTGATTGAAAAAAAGAAAAAAAAGAGGTCCGTCTAATGCGAAAGGCGCTGGTTTCTCGGCAGGAGCGTAATCTTCCCGACGACGGGTACGGGGCACCTCGCATCCATGAGCTAGGCGATAGCGGTAGTTGTCAGTAAACATAACCACTTAGTGGTATCACTTATGACAAGTCATCATGCTTCATCTTCATCGTAACTTATCTTTCTTCTTAATTTCACGACTTTCGCGTACTTCATGTTCCATGATCTTCTGTACCTCAGATTCCATTCTTCTTAAACCGTCAGTGCGGTGGATTCTTCTTCCGATAAATCGGTATCCGTGTATATGGCAATCTTCTCTCCCAACCCACGGGATGAAATCCCAGATGGGTTCCCAACCACTTTCCGCCTATAGGACAGAACAAACAGAACACCTCACGACAGTAATGTGTTACCCAACCTGGGAGTTATCCAGATCTGGAGGAAGAGGCTCTCGAATACGCCGATAGTAGGCGATTACCTTTTGAGCGAGGTATGTGCTCGATAGACTTGAGTGCGTCCTCTTCTGAAGGGTATCCCTACCATCGGATCTGATACAAGACTTTCCCAGCGGGTGTTGCAGTATGTCAGTGGATGTTTTCCATCACATACTTCTGAGCATAGACCTCCCGGTTGCGGGTTGTCATGACGGCCAGAAAAGCTTGGGTTCTTCTCAGGAGGTCTCCCAGATGACGGGATTACTCCTCAGTTGATTCCTCGCTTCGCTAGAGCGCTGTGACGGTATGCGGCTATCGCGATGGACAGTAATGCTGCCAGATGTGGCCCTGTCGATGGCGACTTCCAAGTTTCGGGCCCAGACACTATTTCGAACGTACTCGAGCAGCCGCATCCAGGGTGTCTCGATATCGAGAATACGATAAGAAACCGACGAACGGTGGCGTAAGCGATTCGTCGCAGTTCTCGACTTTACGAGGGTGACCGCTTCACGGAGAACGAGGTACACTGCACTCACTGCGCACACGACGGTTCACCCAGTCACAGGGCATGTGGAACACAATCCAATTGGCTGGGCACCAGAGTGCAATCCAATTTCATTTGCTGAGCACAGTGCCACGTGTGGCTTGGCGCATAAATGCGATTGGCTCGGTAGACTGCCAAGTGGCCATGTGCCAAACCTTTCGTTTCCTCTGGAGCTCCACGCGCCATGACAAGCTAAAAAATCAAGCTTTAAATTGCGCGCGCCGTTGCAAACAGCCGCATTGCTGTATCGCCTCGGCGAAGCACCGTGGGCGGTATTACGTCAAGACGTCTCATGAAGAGACGCGACTTCGCGGTGCCGCGACAATCTCTCCACACGCAGTAGTGCAACCCTTCTCAGGGGTAGTGAATGCATCTCCTGCAGGAGTTCCATCAGGAATGATGTGTAGATGTTACTCTTCTCGAATGTCCGAGGCAGCCCAGACCGGGTTCTGAATGGATTCATCATCTTCCGCCTGCAACGGTTGATCCGGATCCGCGGAGACTTTCTTCACAGCGCGACGCTTCGCGACCACGCGGTTTCGCGAATCTTTGACCTGAGAATCCCCAGCGTGGGTGTCTCGAACTGCTGTTTTCAGCTCTTTCACTGGCGTAATGTCCATACCTCTGGCAGCCTTAGCAACCGATTGCGCGGTAGTCTCGCGTTCCGATACGTCCCGAGCTTCGGAGTCTCCAGTGGAGTTATCGCGTACGTCTGAGACAGTAGGTCCCTCGTCTGGAGAACCCAGAGACACCGGAACGGCAACAGCATTCCCCTCCCCCTCCTTAGGCGGAGCCACGGGTTCCCGTACAACATTGGCCGAGGTTAACTCGTGTAGAGTTTGTCGTGAAACTAGTAGTAACAGAACAATGTTGTGGTTGAGATTCCATACAAGTGGGTAGATCGGCAAGGCCGCGTTCCGGATGCGAAAGAACCAGAGGGCGATCACCGTCAGTCTCCGTATCGGAATCACCCGAGTCAGCAGGGGCGGTAGCCAACTCCAAGTTTAGATTAGGATCCTTCGTAGTGCGATCTCGCGATATCCGTTCGTGCTGATTAGCAATTTCGAGAACGACTGTGTTGGGCCCGACAGAGACCACACGGTACGGGCCGTCTGCGATCGGCGACAACTTTTGGCGATGTTTCTTTTCAGGATTGTAGTAATCCTTGCGGATAAAGACGAAGTCGTCAACCCGAATGTTCGGAAGCGGTCTGCGGACCTTACTGTCGAAGTATGGCTTTTACGCTAGTTGCGCTTTCTCTAGAGCCTTCCGGACAACCGGTACTAATGTCTTCAGCCAGTTCTTCCAGGTATCCCAGCACGCCTGCGGTGACGGGAATTTCGACAACGTCACTTGCGACTCGATTGCCACCGATGGTGGGAATCTCGAAAGAACGAGCTCAAACGGCGTCAGCCGTGTAACCCGATGTACCTGGGTGTTATAACCGAAATGGCATCGGTATAGAGGTCTCAATTCTTGGAGTGATCCGCGACATAGGATCGTAATGCGTTAAGCATCGTACGGTTAAACTGTTCTACTTGCCCATTACTCTGGGGAGAGTAAGTTGTGGTGAACAAATTCTTGATATCCAAGATTCCACAGACGTTCATAAAGAATTTAGATGTAAACTTTCAACCATTATCAGGACCGTATGTGAAGACCTAGTGGGTAACAAATGCTCGTGCAACTGTTGCTGCAGTAATCCGTTTTAACGGAACGGTTCGAACCAACTTGGAAAACCCGTCCGTGATAACCAGAAGGTAACGTTTACTGCGAGCGGTTCTGATTAGTTCACAAATATTGTCGATAGCAACGAGCTCCGACGGAGCCCGTGCTGGAAACGGCGTCAACTTCTTCGAGTACCGTCCCAACTTGACGTTGTTCTTCGCGCATTCCGTGCATGCACGGCGTACTGCGTAGCCGTCGAGCGCCATGGCGGGCCAATAAAAGTCTCTTTGGAGAGTCAGATACAGTTTTCTACCACCAGGATCGGCGCCCAACTTCACGTAATACGAGATATGCAGAACCCTCTGTTGCAAAGAATTGGGAACCACAATCTGTGGAGTAGATTGAACTTCCTGACAAAGAGTCCCTGGTCGTTAACCTGAAAGGGTAAGCAGAATCCTCCGTTGAGGCGCGCACAAATCTGTGTATAGAATGAATCCACTTGTTGTTCACGGATTAACTCCTCTGGAGCAATGGGTACAAATAAACCATGCGGTGGTTCAGCCGGTTCTGCGGCGAGTACATCATCACAGACGTCATCCGAAATTGTTTCGGCTTCCTGTTCCAGGAGTTCCAAAAGGAAACAGGATATGTCGAGATCATTGACAGGCTCTGCTTCACCATAAGTCCCAAGTCAGGAGAGCGCATCAGCTTGTAAGTTCAGGGTTCCCTCCTTGTACAGGACCTCAAAGTCGAATTCCGATAGCCGGAGACGCCAACGCATAAGGCTACCCGAGGGTTCGAAAATTTCCGTCAGCCATCTGAGGGCCGCATGGTCAGTATGCACTCGAAAGTGGGTTCCCATGAGATAGGGTTTCAATGTTGACAACGCCCAGACAACGGCGAGACACTCTTTCTCAGAGACTGAGTAATTACGATCATGCACGTTAAAAGAACGAGAAGAATATCCGATTGGACGGCGCTCTCTCTCTCTTCCGAGGTTTAAAGCACTGCACACCCAACCTGTTGATCACTTGCATCAGTATCGATTTCGTACAGAAGCCCAGAAGTGGGTAGAGCGAAACCAGGCAGAGACGTAACAGCGTCTACGAGAGACGAAAAGGCGGACGCTTCCGCTTCGCCAAATGGTTCTAGTTTAAATGGTTGTTTTTTCTTGGGGAGTGCGTTTAAAAAAACCGCAACGTCTGCAAAATTCGGTACGAAGGGACAGTAAAAGTTACATAAACCGAGAAACGATCAGAGTTCCGTTTGATTTGTCAGATGTTTCGCTTCCTTCAGCGACTTCACCCTTAACTCGTCAATCAAGAGCCGTCCAGGATGGATGATATGTCCGAGACAAAATACACGGACTCGGTAGAGAATTCGCACTTCTTGAGTTTCAAGGTTATACCTGCGTCTTGCGGAACTCTCATTACATCCCTCACGTGGCTCAGGTGATCATCCGGATTGTTGAAAAAGATGATAATGTCGTCAGGCTAGATCAAAACAAGTACGCCACTTGAATCTCGCTAAGAGAATATCAATCGCACTTTGAAACGTAGCCCGCGCGTTCGTCAATCCGAAAGGCATCCGATTGAACCGGAAAAGTCTCTGGTGATAGGTAAAAGCCGTTTTGTCACGGTATTTCTTTCGTATAAGAACTTTCCAGTATCCCCAATCGACATCAAAGGCGTTGAACAGCGTTGCGATTCCAAGCGAATCGATGTATCTTCCATCCGCGGAATGGTATATACTCCTTTGACGGTTAATGCATTCAGTTTTCTAACGTCAATACAGAATCGCCACGATCCATCCGCTTTCGAAGCTAGCATGGGTGTAAATTCTCTGACCATATCCCTCAGTTTCTCTAGATGCGAGTGTAGAAAATGTTCCAAATTTAGCTTATCTAATTCCTCGACAGATCTATCTGTTCCGTACCCGGAGGTAACAACTTCGTTGCCGAGGTGCTCGGACGTTCGGGACCGGAACTACCATCAGCTGGCCATACAGTATCTACCGAATTATCGGCTTCTTCCTCCCCCTCCTCAAGGTTCTTTACTCCAACAACATCGGCGATTGAAATACTCGTAGGTACGAGAGCCATCCGGTGTAGAAGAACTGAACACAGTACTTGGTTTTTGAGTAAAAACTGAGTGGTTCTCCCAAAGTTAGCAACCAATACTTTAAAAGGTTTATCGGGCTCGATAGAAACGACACCGTTAGCAAGCGCCAACTGACATTGATCCTATAACGACGCAGAGGGCTGCACCACGTGAACCCCTTGTTGTTTCGAAGAACACGATCCAAGTTTGGGATCCATGTGAGATTGATACCGATTTCGCAACGCGAAGCTTCGTAGAAACGGGATCCATGTTGGAAACTTCTTGCGCAGTAGGCAGCCGTACACACCTCTGAGTACCCCCTTCATCTGTTTCCGAACAATCTGGAGAGTAGAACCGTCTTCCATTTCCATTGTTTTCGCTCGAGGGTCTATCGCTTTAAAAACGCGGTCACAGATATAACAACCGAGGACAACCGGTGCTGCGAAAAAGTCGAGCTGAACGACACAGGTGCCAATTTCACGACGAGAGGAAGGCAACCGTCCGTTTGCAACGGATTTCTGTTCGCGTCAACGATATCCAGACCTGGAACAAAGCGGAAATGAACCCGAAGTGACGGGGGAACAATTTCAAATGGATGAAATTTGAAGCTGTACCTGTATCCAGAACGGAGAGTTTTCGAATCATGAACTGGTTGGAAAGGCCGAGTTGGCATAAACTTTGTAGTTCCTCTTGGCCATTACCAAAACTCGATCTGGAATACGGAGATTACGGGAACGTATCCACGGATGACGTAAAAGCAGCGAGCTGTTCTGAGTCAACGTCGGCTTCAGCCGTTTTCCTGTTAAGGATTCTGATTGCGGAGCGAAGCTTCGGCGCCTCGGGTGAATTCAAATTCGGCTTAGAAGACGCCACTTCTGTAGGGGGAGACCCCCAAGTTTAGTTTTTCTGAAAAGAAGGCGCTGCAATCGAGGGAAGGCTTCCATCCTGGGAAGGAGGTTGATCCCCTCGTGCAAGTACGGGTACTGCAGCCTGTTGAACAGGGTTCCGAGCAACTTCGGAGTTGTTGGCAGGCTCCGTTCTCGGGTTGCCAAACTTGGCTTTCGCTTCCTCGTGAGAGGTACTCAGGATACGAGCCTGTTTCGCTGGTTTCAGTGACTCGCAGAACAGGATAATTTTCGTCATCTCCCTGAATGGTTGTATATATCCCAGAGAGACATGACCGTTTCGGTAACAGATAGTAAAAATGATCGATGTCGACTTATCGGTATACCGATTGCAATTCTCACGGCGTTATGGTGTGGTGTCTACCCATCAAGGGCGTGAGAAACGAGAACCGTTCGTCGCATATGCGAGTGGCGCGGCTGAACGGCGAGGTCCACCTGCATACTGAGCGGGATCACCTTTAGAGGTGTCCACCGATGTGGACGGTAATTCCGATGTTCCGAACGATTCGGTTTGATTTCCCACGAAAGGAACGTTGTCCCATCCGTTTCCATGTAATTCCTATGCAATGGACGAAGATGGAGCAGTGCCCTCAACGAGCAGAGCTCGAGACCGGTGGGTCGGTTGGTTTCGAGCGCGAAGAGTTCCTCCCTCTGCCTGGGCATACTGAACCAGTTCGAGGTAGGTGATTCCTCTCTTTTCTTCGCGATAAAGCGCAACCAAAGCCCCAATGACGGGGTCAAGTCCATCCACGAACATCCTGCGCCTCTCCTGACCGGAGTACACGTTACGAGAACGATGAAACGCTTTAGTCAAGCGGGTGGAATACACCGTTTCGGTTTCACCAGGCTTCTGTCTTGTATCTCGTGAAGCGAGTATCGCGTACTAGATCGTGTTTCCTGCAGCATAAGACCTCAGAAGGTACTGTACCGCTTCCGGCCAACAAGTAACTCCTCCTTCCGAGGCTTTCGAGGATCCTCGAACAGAATAAAACTCGTCTTGAGCCATTCAGGATAGGAAATACGGCAATGCAACGTACGCCTGCGCTTTACTCATCTCGAGTTTTTCCGCTTCGCCGACGAACTGGGACAAGAATTCCAACACCCTGGTTGTACCTTTCCGTGTAAACTTCTTCTGAAGGGTTAAATTCATTCTCTTGATGGGGTTCTTGACCTTTCCAGTTGCAAGGGAAGTTCATCTCGACGAAGAATCGGACAATCGATAATAACGATATGATAATATCTTCCTGTGTAACGGGTTCGTTGGTCTGATCTCCTTTAAGCCAAGGTGTCGGCGACCCTTCCTCAGGTTTTGGATAACACCAGTAGACTGGATGGTAACTTCAGAACGAGTAGCTCGAGACCGCCTGCGGTTAGCGTCGCTATCAGACGAACTTGAGGACACGTCATCCGACGAAGACTCATCAGACAAATCCGATTGGATGTGGACTTTCCTCCGCGAATTCTTGCGATTGCGAACCGGCGACCGGTGACTAGCATACTTCGATGCTTTTTTCGTCAGTGGCTTCCGCTTCATTCATACGGATTAGCTCTTCCAGCAATTGAAATCTCGTTGTAAAGCGTTCCGTCATGAAACGTTAGTTTTTCTGAAGGTCTCGAAACTCCTTATGAAAGGCTGCTGGGGCTTTTTGATTATCCAGGAGGGAGTTAACATCACCTCTAAGGATCCCGATATCTCCCGAAACGTCACGGGCCAAGGCATTATCCACTTTACCCCTCACGTCCGTGATATCCTGTAGCAGGTTAGTGTGCGATATTCGAGATTTGTAACCGTTGCTCCAGGTTATTTTATCGGCAGGCCCAAGTGTAGGGCTAACCGAAGACGGTGTTGCTATGACAGGTGGCGGACTGACGCAGGTTGAGTTGCGACAGCCGGGACGGCCGGAGCAACAAGGACAACTTTCCGAGATTCTAGATTACCAGCTTCTTGGTCCAACTCGTTGGGAACCGAGTTACGGGGTCGAGCCAACTATTTACCGGCAGTACCCCGGCTTCCGCGGGAGCGATTCGACGTTGGTGGCACCATATCGCGAATTGGCGACCACTGAACTCAACGACCGAGAGACCGACTTCAGAAATCCGTAGAGCGGAATTCAACTAAACAAAAGAAAACCGTTAAACTGCACGATTCCAAAATCTACTTCCAGTGGGACTCCTTTCCAAGGAACGAAATTCAAACATGCCGGTTCTAAGTCGGGAGACCACTTGTGGTGCAAAACCCAGCGATGGGAGTCACACACCAAAATGTTCGTAGCCTTGCCCTCTTACGACGTATGCTCGGCGACAGAGCCCTCCGTGCCATCGAAAAGTGCGGGTGTAAGGCCGCCCGTGTTTCGTGATATACCTACGGAGGTGAGAGAAACGGGCCATAGTACGGTTGAGGAAGGGATCTAGAGATTGGAACAGTGTAGTAACACAATGTCCCTGAAGGGAAAAAGGGGGGGGGGGAAAGGAGAGGAAGAAAGGGAAAAAGAGGGAGAACGAACACGAAGGCGGGACGTGCGACACGCGGCAACAGACCTGACGGAGGGTAAGGGTGTGTATTAAGCCCACGCGGCAAACCTCTATACAGAGACGGAGTACTACCAGACACTGGTACAGCGAAAACTTACAAGATAAAAATAGTCCGAAGGCACACAGCAGTGTAGAGTCAGTTTACCTGATTGATCCCCCGTGGGTGATATAAAGGAAACCGTACGCCTTGACACTCTGGAAGGAGTTTTGAACGTCTGGAAGGCGAATAGTATCAGAGCCTGAAACTGAAGTACCGGGTTACCTTTACTTGGTCGTGGTGATGGCTATGGAGCCATCACCTATATAGAGCAAGGTCAGCCAAGGCGTGGCCATACGCCTGTTGCAGTTGTGCAGACTCGCCTTGGCCGCCACTACTCACTACTATCTATTCTAGATCTTCCTGTAAACAGGACAGACCAGCACACGCGTACACGTGAGCACTGACAACCAGTCATGACATCAACACCTGCCACCAGTAAACCCGTCAGAGCATCACCATCTGCCACGTCAAGACTCCATGCAAAATGGCCAATTTTCATACAGAACCCCCAGTAAGGACACCGCAACTCGGAAGATATGAGGGCCGAAAATCGCTAAATAGCGAAAAGTGCATTGCACTACACAATAGGCTTCATTAAGCCTGGATCAGCCCGGTGACTCTCTGAAAAAATCCCCGGTACGAAAACAGATGCAGACGGCTGAGTACTGAGTTGCAAAGAGCAACTCAGAGAAAACTTGACACTTTTTTTTTTTTTTTTTTCAATCAAATGAAGTTTATTTTTAGTGTTCTCAATGTCCCAT
>JASCIV010000194.1:0-33019 GCA_030374735.1 Gracilaria caudata
CCCCCCTAAGCTCCCGAAAATCATTTCTTTTTCCTCATGGACCTTCTAGACTTCAGTCTAGCGCCAAACACCGTTGGCGACGCCAACCAGCCATCCTCGTCCACGCAACCACCTGTCATGCAGAATCTTCTCACCGCTAACCGCAACCTGCAGCAGCAACAGCAGCAGCAGCAGATGCCTTGGGCCGCCGCCGCTGACATTTCGTACTCGTGCAACCCCGCGCAGCAAGCACAGTCTTCGTCCGCACCGCAGGCCAGCGGCGCGCCTTCGTCGTCACAGGCGTCCGGCGTGCAGAAGCGTCCGCACTCGCAACCGCTGCGCCCCGCGAGCTTCGTGCTCGATGAGGACCCTCCCATCGACCCGCATGTGGTGGGCCAGATGGGCGGTCTGGCGTTTGCCGACCACTGCAAGGAACGCGCGCGCGAACGCTTCAAGGAAATGAAGAAGAATGAACACATGGCTAACGGTGACTTTGACCGCATGAAGAGGCGCAAGAAGGGCGATACGTCAATGACGCCCCGACAAAAGTACCTCAGGCGCTTAAGGATGAACCAGGATTCGGCTGCCGCCGCCAGACATGCACAAGAAGTGTATGTGCATGTGCTGGAGAAGCTTGTGAAGACTTCCGAAGACGAGAAGAAGGCCATCATGACCGAACTACATTCACTACGTCAAGAGAACTTTAGTTTGCATAACAGGGTATCAGAGATGGAAACGGCTGTGGGCAGACAAGCACCGGAACCGTCGTTCATGGACCCGACCAGAAGGCCGTATGACCCTATTCAGGTTGCCAAGCTGGTGGACATGCTCACCGCACCTCAAACGGTGTCGGCAGAAGCAGCTGATCCGGACTTTGCGCGTGAATGCATACAACCAGCACATGCGGTCTGAGCGGTTTTGGTAGTATGGACAGGGTGGTCGCTTTGTAAGTGCTGTTGTGCTAACTGCATAGTGTACGCCTGCTCGGTAAAAACAGCACCTGATACATTACATAAATTGCTTTTCCGCTCTTGTTGTACGAAGGTAATCCGTTTGTGTTCCGAGCGTTAAGTGTGTGGCGTGCGCGATGATCTTTGCGAGGCTTGTCGCGGCGCGACAGACGCGGGGCGCTTTTCGGTTTTCGCACGCGTGAGCGCGGCTCGAGAGCGCGGCCGGCGTATGAGATCGGCGCGCCGCTGTGCTGACGTGCGCAAAATAGATTTGCCAAATTTTCATTGCAAGCACCAACGGGCTTCGCATGCGTGGAATTTGGGGAGGTCAAACCTTTTGGCTTTATTTTTTCAGGGTGCGTTTACCTTCACCTTGTTGAACGCACATGATTGGCGCGTTCGGGAGCGCAGCCTGCGAAGGCTGAGCGGGGGAGGGGGGGGGGGCTGTGACGGCTACTGCAATTTTGGCGCGAACGCAATGCCAAATTGCGATCCGCAAGGGGGGGCCCGACCCCGGGTGGCGCCGTTCAGATCGCTGCTCGCGTCGCCTTTTGACGGAAGTTATCGCTTCGTCCGCGTCTCCGTGCGCGCAACGCAATGCTCATTTACGTGTGCGGCCCGCACTGCGCCGGAAAGAAAACCCTCGCTCGCTTTCTTTCCCACACCCTTGGCTTTCGACTGGTCGACGCCGCTCATGTCTCACACGCGAACAAACCGCGCTCCGATTCGTGTGCGATACAACAGCTCGTGTCGTCGTGCTGGCGACAAGATATCATCGCCGTCATTGTCTCACGCCCGTCGCAAGACAATGCTCTCATGAACCTCTTGCAACGCCCCTGGGTGCTCATTGTTTACGTCGATGCTCCACTGCTCACGCGCTTTCACAGATTCCACCCGAAACTCTCGCATGCCGAGAAATGGTCCTCCTTTCTCTCCTTCACTGAGCGCGAGCAGTCGCTTGCCAACCTCCGTTATGACTCGCACTACCAGCTGTCCGCTCATCGCCACCGCGAGCACTCGCATGCCATCGACTTGCAGCAGCTCAACAAACTGGCACACATTCGAATCTTCAACGATTTTGATTCCGTTCAGCACTTTCATCAAGCTCTGCAACAAATCGATTTCACCGACATGCGTCGCTTGCGACCCACATGGGACACGTACTTCATGTCGCTGGCCCGTCTCACAGCTCAGAGAACAAACTGTATGAAACGGCGAGTGGGTTGCGTCATAGCCCGAGACCGAAGGGTAGTTGCTACTGGATACAACGGAACGCCGGCTGGCGTCACAAACTGTTTTGAAGGCGGATGTCCACGTTGCAATCAACAAAACGTGCGAGGAGTTGACCTCGACCTTTGTCTATGTCTTCACGCTGAAGAAAATGCTATTATTGAAGCTGGCCGTCAACGTTGTCAAGACAGTACTCTTTACACAAGTGTATTTCCATGCATTCTGTGTTCGAAAAAGATAGTACAGGCAGGCGTTTCAAGAGTGGTCTTCGATTGCGAGTATGGGCCTGGTGACGCTTCTGAACGGCTGCTGAAGGCGGGAGGAGTGCTTATTGATAAAATTGTCGCAGATGATGTGTGCGCTCGCGCTACAAGTCTGGCAAAACACGTATGAAAAACTTGAGCCTAGTACCAGTCCCCTTTTCTTTGCAAGCGAATTTTCTCAAGAAGCACGCGACCTTCCTTGTACTTTTGGCTCTCTTCTTTTGCTTCCAAATACTTCCAGCCAAGAAGAACGGAGCATGCTTTGCATCTGAGATCGGCCACTTTGTGAATCCCAGAAATCAATTGTCGATGTTCAATTACTCCTTGGTACGTGTTGATGGCCTTCTCGAACAGAAACGCCGTGCCAAGACGTCCTTGGAAGCTCTTGGAAATAATGTGGCCCTCATCGGCAAGTTCAGCACCGCATGTGGAACAAGTGTAAATGCGAGCCGACGATAGAAACTGAAGAAACACCCTTCCCATTTGGTGCTGTTGAAGAACAATTCTACACCACTTTCAAGTCCGCGCACAATGGTAATAGGCGACAGGTCGCGCGGCTCTGGTGTGGAGGCTCACACTGCGGACTTAAAAAAGGTACGTTGCGAAGCCAATCACTGGGTGCACCGCTTTGACGGGCACAGATTTTGCGCTGAATTCCGCCGCCGTGTTATCGGACGAAAGAGTTTAGATTCGTACTGAATTGGCCGCGCCCTGAGTTGTTAGAACGAAAATACGCAACCATAGAAAATGGTTATGTGCGAAGGGCAGCGGCAAAAGAAACACAAAAACGGCGGGAGGGGCGACGCGAATTGCATGCGACGCAATTGTAACGGGGCGAACGGGGCAAGGTGACAAACTGAAGAAATGGGCCCGCCTTTCTGGCAAGCGAACCAGCTGTGTGTGTCGCGTCACTCGCCGTTGATGAGCTGACAAACGCCATGCTCGAGATGCAAGTCAAGATATAAACGTCGGCTGAGGCATGGACTGATTGGTTCAAGTTGTCAGCGGCTTTTTGAACATCATGTTGTATTTGTGTTTGGGCATGAAAATCAGGTGCGCCGCATTGCTCGCAAGCATTGGAGCGCCGCTTAAACGCATGATCACTTTACAATAATATAAGAAACTGCCCATTTTTGTCATAAACTTCAAGCTCGTCACACGAATACTCTTCAGATGAAGACCTCTCACTTTGCAGTTACGACGGTACCCGTACCGTAAGCAAATTCCGTGATGTGTCTATTCGACATGTCCATCTTTCAAAGCAGTTGTATAGACTGAAACAATTACTCATGAAGTAATGCTTCCCGAAAGAAAGTGTTTGCCGTCCACCGTACTTGACAACGCATCGGAAGGGTGTCCACAAGATTGAAATCTTCAAGTGGATGGAGGGAATCTTTTCTTCTGTGTTTTCGCGTTGCTGTGCGTACGTTGCCCCCGCACCGGAAGCCGTTGCAAATGTCTGGAACCACGGTACGATCTGATTCGAATCAACCTCTGAATGTTGGCTTTCGTTGTCGCGCGAAGATCGTTTTCAACCACATATCGCTGTTCAACTAGCGCATACAGTTGACTGAGATGATACGGTCGTAGTTCGGAGGCATTTGCATTCGGTGTGGCGCCGATTGCGAAACAAAGCGCTCGCGCGCGAGCGTATCCTATTCCGTAGATCTCCGTTAGCGCGATCCATGCCTTCTTGGCTTCGGGGAGGTTCGTGTTTAAGAAACGAGGCATCTAGGCTCTGGATTCTGTGAGAGCAACTTGCGCGTTTACATGCACCAGTGGTGATTTCCCTAGCCTTTCCTCACACGGTTGCAAAAACAAATATTGACGTGAAGTTACGGGCCCTGCCAGTGTACGCTGCACGACACAGACACAGAACGCTGCTTCCGATGGAACTGCCCTTATATGATGCGCTTTTGCGCGTGTCCCTGCTCGCTCCTGATTCGACGTCGGTTCCTCGGTGAAAAGAGGCGTACAAGTGAAGGGTAGAACGCTACCGTCGTAGCTTGCATGAACTGGCAGCTGCTGGTGAACTCTTGCGCGTTTCGGAGAAACCGGACGCAAAGATCATGATCCTTTTGCAATCGTCGGTAGAACAAATAAACGTCGAACAAGTGTATCTTTTTTCAAATCTCAGGATCAAAGTGCGCTCACCTCGTAGTCTGGGTGCCAGACTGCCTGTCTCTCAGGCGATCATCGCCTGAGAGGCTATGAGGATCACCGAGTGCGGCGACTCGGTCACTCAAGGCACAGGTGTCTAATTCAATTGGATGCAGGCTGGAGCGCGCGTTAAAGAGCAGTTCTGCGTTTCTCGGCTCGTTGGCCAAGTAAAGATAGGCATAAACTTTCGTTGGAAGTCATGCCGGAACCACAATCTGCCCACAGGGAAGCTTCCCAGTCTGTATTCCAAAATGTGACAAGCCCCTGGATGCAAAGCGCAAATGTTGAACAGCTTGTTGAAGAACCAGAAGAATTCCCCTTGGAGGACTACAAGGACCAAATATTTGAGCTTGACGAAAGCGTAGAAGTAAAGGACGCGCGTAAAGAAGAAGCACGTGATGCCGAGCGAGAACGACAAATCGAGCTTGAAAAAGAACAAGACCTTGTTTTGGACAAATTAGAGGACGAGAGTTTTAAACTGTGTCGCATGTATTTTGTGGTGGGTTGTTTTGGCTTGCCGCTGTTACTGTTTGTGAACGTCATTCACTTCGCAGAGGAATTCAGCTCCGAAACCGGCTCCTTCCGCATACGAAAGTACTTGTGGCTTTCGCTAATCGTGGCTTTACTGGAAACGTTTCTGTGGATACTGTGGTTCACTGTGTTTCACATCGTGAATGACGGCACATTCGACACGCTCAGCATCTACTACTCGAATCTAACCGTTGGGTATCTCGTATGAAAGCGTTGTTACGTTTGTTTCTTCTATTTCTGTACATACTGCTAAATGCTTGAGAGAAGGTTGCATTCGTATTTCGCAACTGAGGAGAATGTCTGCACCACCCGATGTTACGCTACGTGTTTGCACAGTCTCATGTCTGTTCGACGCTCCAAATCCTCATTTTCGCAACTTCAAAACAGATGGACCGAAGAGCACATTCCATCGTGTTCCTGTGAATAGCAATTCATCATCCATTTGGCAATCAAGACTGCAACTGACTGTCCACGCAATGATTTCATGCTTTTTGGCTCACCACACACATCTCTGCTGCGTTAATAAAGATATCGAGCTTTCAGAGCAAACGAATTTATATCCAAGCCAATTAAACGTTCTTTGGAAATCTATGCAAAGTGAGCTATTCATCGTCCTGTACAAATGTTTGCGGTACAATCAAAACTTTCGTCTCTATGAACCCAAGGCGCGATCCAAATCCATCTTGGTCACCTTCTTCGTCTGAGCCTTTAGAATGGCCATCTTCCGGTCTTGGTGGACACTTAACGATGGTCCCCTTCGACTCTGTCGCTGTGCAGCAGCCGTGGCATCTGAATCGCTCTTTCGTCTCTGTCGGCGTCCATGCACAGCGTCATTGTTACGTCGATTTGAACTGAGTCTCTTTTTGTGATTGACGCTGCGGCTCCACTTACTCCTCGGATTTGGCATCTCTGGACGCTTATCCTTTTCCGTGGCCTGTCGAATCCAAATGGGAATGAGCTTGTCACCCTTTTCAAAAGGCTTTCCACTGCGCCATGTCATTTCTTCGGCAAGTGTACCTTCGCCAGCAACAGGCATGCTGAAACCAGCACCTTCGCCATCATCCATTTTATCTTCTGGAGCGTCATCAACCACGTCATCCATGCCAACACTTTTCCCGTGCTCAGTTAAACCGCGCAACGCTCTTCGCATGGTATGCTCGTCCTCAAAAGCAATGTTACAGCTGGAATCATTGAGCCATTCACACCAAGACGGTCCGTATTCCTGGAAATGCCTTAAAACTTCTGCAGTACCAAGCAAGTCAACCCCAAACACATGCAGCACCTCCGGACGAGCAACCTCACCGACAGCCACGTCTCGTCGACGCTCAAGCGCATCATTGCACACACGCGCTTGTCCGACAAGCTCGCGCGCCTGACCGCCGAAGCGCTGAGCACGCGCATCACGTGCAGCCTGCTCAGCATCAACAGGGTACTGATCTCCAAAGCGTTTCGCACGCATCTCTCGTCTGTCCTTCTGGTCAGGCGCTTGCGGATCGAATCCGGAAGTAAATCCCTGGCGTGCGTGCGCGCGACGTGCACCAAGCACGTCGAGCTCGGTAGCGCGCTTCTTGAGGTCTGTGGCACCGAAACGTGCAGCTCTCACGGCAAATTTGTGCGAGGTTTGATCCAATTTGTGGTGCAAACGGGAGAGGGCTGTTGGGGCTGGCGCCAGGTCGAAGGTGATAGGGTCTATGACGGAGGAGGTCATGGGTTCGTTGACGGCAGAGGGAATGTCTGCGGCTTGATGCGGCTCCGGCACGGGGTGGAGTTCGGTGGTGGCCGATGGAACATCTGCGGCTGGATGCAGGTCTTCTTTGAGCTCTTGCCTGGGCTCTTGCTTGGGCTCTGGCCTGGGCTCGGGCTTGGGCTCGGGCTTGGGTGCTTCCAGGGGTTGAGTTGAGGAGGCACCTTGCGCCATTTCAAGGGAGACTCCGGCTAGAAAACCAACGGTACTAGGATAAGGCGTTCAGGTTCACGAATGGCGAGAGTGTAGCACCTGTGCTTCGAGAGGTACGTCGATATAAGAGTGAAGGGTTAGCAATCTAACCAGCACTAGCCACCTAGCGTCGCACAAATGTAACTTCGTGCTTCCTTTATGACGAGCCCCGTTTTAGCGTTGCGCGGAACCGGACGCCGACCATGCGCTTTGATGAGCATACGTTCATGGAATGGTCTTGCCGCATGTGCTGGTGCCTTACACGTGAGCATTGTGTGCAACGAGAACACATATTTTCAAAATTAATTATGAATTCTTGAACACACAATAACACAACCATGGAAGGCTTCCAGCTCAGTTGTCCAATACAAGGCTAAATACAAAAAAATTGATCCCCAAGCTCAACGGAGTTTCGCGCGCAACGTTCAGGTCGTAGTATACTCTGTATGCGTGAGTTCGAATCTCACCGCTGTCATAGGATAAGGCAGCGTGGCCGAGTGGTCTAAGGCGCTAAGCGAAGCATGCTCCATTTCATTTTGCTTTTTTTCTGTCCGACCTCTTCTTCATATTTGTTGCTACCGGTCTCCCCCTTTTCAAGTTTCAAGAGTAGATAGTAATCTTCATCACCGAGCAGCAGGAGAAATCTTCCTGTGCCTTCTGTGAACTCTCTTTGACAAAGAGTTTGATACGAACACAGTATATCTTGACAATACGGTAGTATTGCTCGCAGCGAGGGGCTAGCTAAGACCTCTCCGATAACGAGTTGCACTTTCTGTCCATGCCATAGCCAACGATTATACACAAAGTAGCCCTGTCACACTACTAAAGATTTACAACAAAAGCCATCGTTTACAAAGGCGTGATAAACGTGTGGCATCTTGGTTTGTCTGGCTCATATAGATGGTCATGTCTACATCTAAACTGCTACCAGGTGCATACTGTGCAGGCATACTAAAATCAGCTCTCCTTGTGATGATGCCCCTCTGACCAACAAAGGAATGAGGGGTGCATTGCTTACCCCCAGAAGAGGCATAAGTACAGCAGCGCTTGATGACTGGCAAAGACCAGCCGCATGAAAACAAAAAGGCAGAAAGCGCGCCTTGTGCTAACATTAGGCGCTGTGTACCACGCGGAAACTACTCCAAAACTTGGCTGAGTTAGATTAGTTTGCCCATCTGTCGTTTCCGCACAGCTCGCAGCACCACGTCATCCATAAATGTCGACAACATGGACGCCACAGTAAACACTCCGCCAATGATCGCACAAAGTTGTACCAAAAAGTGTAAGAACGATCTCCGGGATTCCTCCACTTCCACATGAATAGGACTCAAATCATAGTTCAAGAAAACACCGGGCATCAATTGCCCACCCTGACCAGGCTCACTGCGCCGGAAGAAGTACGATTGTGAATACTGGTTAGTCCGCAACGTCCGCGAAAACGGCAGTTTGTATGTTGTGGGTACTACGCGTATAAAATACTCATGAGTGCCCATTGCATCATGTGCTCCCGTTGCATGCTTGGAAACGCCATCGAGGGGATTCACCTGACCTGGATATGGCTCACCAAACCACAGCTTGTTGATGCGGTGACTAAGGTCTAACTTATGGTCTCGCACCGCGCTCAAATCGTGTAGCGTATGACCATGGAACTGGAACGAATGACCCGGCGTGAGGTTGATTCGTCCAGCAACCTTGGAGATTTCGATGAAGCCGTGAATGTTGCAGCCGTAGCGCTCGTCGTAGGTGCCAGGTGTTATGGTCTTCACTCCCTCGCGTATACATTGTGGTATGTTAGTCAAGTCAGTGAGTAGCCAGCCTCTCTTTTCATACATTTTTCGCACATCAGCGCATGTGTTACAACACTCCTTGCCGGTCAAACCAGCGCCCATGCAGCTGCCACAACCATTTGGCCATGGGGATGGAGAGGTGGCCGACACTCTTCGTGATGTCTCCAACTTTGTAGGCATGTCACCGTCAACTCGACGTCCCTTGTGATCGATGGGTGTCTTGAACATGTGATTGGTAATCTCCAACTGCACTGTTCCGCCAATATCCAGCGCATCGACGCCCATGACCTCGCAATTCACGTGCGGAAAGTCGACGTCAAGGTAGATGCGCAAAGTCTCACCCACCCCCGCATCGACCGACAGCGTGGTGGTGCGCTTCGGCGTCAGAAACGACCATAACTCTGTGAGAAACAGGACAGATATGACAATAAACGAAATGAGCGAAATGGTACCACCGACCGTAGACTGAGTACGCAAGTCCTCAGGTACCTTCATCATACGCGAAAACGCATCCAACGAGCGCATGAAACGCGCGTATCCACTGACCATCCCATGGTGCTCAGGACCGTTCGCGTGCTGCGGGAGCGTCATAGTACCAGGAGAGAAGCTGCTGCGCAAGCTGGATAAAGCGAGCTTGGGGTCAGAGTGCGCTGATGGACGGTCGCGGCGGCGATGAACATCGGCGGCTGCCCGGATAGACGACGTCGAGCATCGCAAAGCTTGAATAGATACCTCATCCCTCCTCGATTCAAACTGACACAAGTCGCAATTGTGAATTGGTTCGGTCACCTAGCGCACCGCTAGTCGTGGCCACGTGTCTCCATCAGAGCACCACGGCGCTTGATCTCGGCCAGCAAGTGCGGCTTTGTTTGATCTCACAGCGACAGATCCACGCACGCCCCGTCGACGGTGACCGTCGACGCAGCTTTCACTTGAAACAATGACCGCCGCGCGAACTGCATTCCTACCTCAGCCGCTTTCGCCGTCCTCCTTCGCTCCGCCCATCCCGGACGCTCTTCATCCACTCTCCTGTCCACCACGTCGCAAGTATCGCCCGTCTACGTCCCGGACTGCTCACCACCCATCATGCCACGCCGCCAGTCCCACCAATCCATCTCCGCACCCGGATGATCCTCTCCCCTTCGAAAAGCTCTTTCTTAAGGGCCCTGTTCCTGGCGATACTATGGTTCGTACCATAAGCGCAAACGGCGAGGTATCCTGCAGCGTCGTGTCCTGCACTGGACTTGTAAGCGGCGCGGCCAAGTTGCACCGTACCTCTCCTGTTGCATCCACGGCCTTTGGTAGAGCCTTGTCCTGTGCACTACTAATGAGTAGTGGAAAGAAGGACGGTGAAACTCTTCAAGTCGAATTCCGTGGCTCTGGACCTATAAAGGGTATTACCGCGATTTCGAACGGCATAGGGCAAATAAGAGGTTACGTCGGTGACCCCAATGTGCAACTACCGTTGAAACAAGGTCGTTTCGATGTGCCTGGAGCCATTGGTTCAGGTATTGTCGCCGTTGTCAGGGACAGCATGTACAGCAAACAGCCATACACTGGTATTGTGCAGATCACCTCGGGTCAGGTCGCCGAGGACCTTGCCATGTATCTGCTTGAATCTGAACAAACTCCTTCAGCACTTGGAGCCGGTGTCTACGTGTCTCCGGATGGGAACGTTACGGCGGCGGGCGGTTATTTGCTGCAACTACTGCCCGATGCTTCCTCTAGAACTGCAAAAATCGTGGAGAAAAACGTCCGGACGCTGGGAGCACCTACAGAAATAATCAGAGCGGGAATGACACCTGAACAGATTGTTAATGAGCTCATGAACGATCTTTCGCCCATGAAGCTTGCTTCGTCATCACCACGATACTATTGTCAGTGTGGAGTTGAGCGGGTAAAGCGAACAGTGGCTCTCATACCGGAAATGGAAGTTCGACAGTTGCTCTTGGATTATGGCAAGATTGAAGGTATGTTGTGTTCTCTTCCAAATTCTGCCAGTCATGCCATCGTACTCACCATATGTTTTTCTTGTTTTCTCGAAGCAACTTGCGAGTTCTGTGGACAGACATATTCCCTTGCCGAGGATGAAGTAGAGGAAATCCTTGCGACCCAGCAAGAGCCGTAAAGTGCGAAGTCGTTCACCAAACCTTGTGTTGCCGCTTCTTCGTTAATTCAATCCAATCCGCTTATCTCATTCACGAGTAATTTCAATTGTCTAATAATATCTCACCGTTTGAAACAATCTGGGAACGTGGAGATAATTTCTCGTAGCTCTTGTTTCCGTCGCAAACCGTTAAGCCCGCATACGTTCGTCTTTGCAATCATGGAGGCAAGTATGGCCCCCTTTGAAAATGATAACAAGTTCTTCAGTTGATGTGTTTGCAGTTCTATCCGAGCACAAGCGTTTAGACCCAGCTGGTCGACGAACTTCAACATTGGTGAGTCATACAGACGTTTTGCCCTTTGACATGGCAGCAGAGGAAATCTTCAAATGAGCACACGATTTTTTCCAGCTGCAGCAACTATATACCTTCATACGTGTAGCTGACCAGGTTGCAGAACTTCCATCCTTTCACATATGACGAATCTTGGTTGACAGAAAAAGATGATGCTGCTGTACGAAGGTATATATTGCAACGAAGAAGTTTCGATTCTTAGCAAGGTCCCTATAATGATGGAACTGATAGGTTAGTTTCGCTGCGAAACGTTTTCCTTTCATTCCTGAGCTACCCTGCCCTCAATCTCGTCGAAAAACTTTTCCATTTCTCCCAGACTTTCATCAGAGGCCTCCAAATGTGGGATACGTCCCTTTCCGTCGAGTTCCTTTTCTCTTATAGAGTTGCCTTGCAAACCCAAGGACGGCCAATCTTTCATGTGTAAAGCCATCACTGGAACAAATGCGGAAATATCCTTTAACGCAGCCGAAGGATTCCAATTCCCACCCCCATAAATGGTTCGCAGGATGTCAATGTTACCCCCATCAGCTCCTTCTACAGCACACACCCGCTCTCCTTGCAAAGCACTGAATGATACGTTCCTCGTATCGCGAGGTAGGGACCATCCTTCGGCAACAACTGATGCCACCTGATAGCCTGTGTTTTCCGCATTGGAGCGATTTAGGAGAACGTCTGCTACTTGAATACCGAACCCAACAGCGATGAGATGAACCTTCGTCGGCATCTTCTTATTGGCAACATCGGATCGCAAAAGAACAGATGATACTTCGTCAGCGGCCAAGTCAGACCATTGATGCTTTGGCTGCGCATGTAGGTCTTGTGATTCCCCAACTCCGAGTTGGTCAACTAGCAAGATGCGTCGATCGGTACCACCCAGTAGTTCTAATGTCTCTCCGCCCGCAATAGCAATGCCAGCATCTCCTAGGTACACTATGGGATACTTATTGGCCTTCTTCTCTTTCTTCTTCGAGCCGATCACCCGATAATGTACCTGACGACCCTCGCAAACGGCGAAGTCCTCTCGCCAGTCTAGAAAATGAGCAAAGTAGGGATCAGGTTCACCACAGACGGCGCCAGCTTCGTTTGAGGGTAGAGATAGCACGGTTGCCGCCAAGGAAAAAAGAAAAGACCTGCGAGAAAATTGTTGTGAGCTGTAACATACTTCTTGTTTGCAGTATGCTCTTGATTCGCATGGCCTACGATGTTGATGTGTTGGAGGAATTGTGGGTACAATCCATGTCACCATAGCCATCTTTGAGTCCGAGCCACTCCTCTGATCCTTCGCATTCGCTGTGCACATCAACACTATATTTCAAAGCACGCGAGTTCCCACCAGATTGACAGGTATTGCCTCAGGGCCTTGAATGAATAGGGTGAACCGCGATGGTGAGAAATCTGATCCCACAGGAAGTAAGGATGGGTTGCTAACCCCCCAATGAGTCACACGTCAGGTTGATCTCGTGATTGCCTTGACATCCCATTTTACGAAAATACCTCTGTGTTACTCAGAGGGTGGGTGCTCATTCCGAGAAAGTGGTTGTAGAGCACCGCTCGAGTCTCGTTGCTACAGTTGAGGAAGAAAGAGCGAGAGAGAGCCGAAGTAGTGCATTTCCCAGCCGGGAGGGAAGTCGTAACTCACGATAGAGCTCTATCCCAAAAGAGTGGTCCATGCTTCTGAGACATCGGTTCGCATATCAAAGTCGGACTGTCTGACAAGTCCGAACGAATCTCAAGTTTCCGTGAAGAAAGTTGTTTGCTTTATCACAGCTCTATTCTACCTATTCTAAAAACATGAAACCATCTGTACGGTTTGTACTCCACAAGACTCCCTTTTCTACCCGCTCACATGGAACCACAGACAGCACTGCGCAACGCGCAGGTCATACCATGTGCCTTCGTGATTGAGAGGATTGTGAGCGTTAGTAATTGGCGATAGCACCCTCTTCAGCTGCCTTTAACCTCTTGCCAATCTTCTTCTTAAGCTCCTCCAACATTTGTTGTCGGGCATCAAAAACTTTTACGGCGTGCTCAGGCGGTGGTTCTTTCTTAAGCGGTGTAGGTCTATGTATCGGTCCCCCGGAGACAGCCACGGCAGCGGGTTGTGACTGCAGCAACGATAACGCAGTTGTAAGGGCTGCATGTAAGGCATCCAGCTTCTTCTCGATACGAGATTGTGGTGAAGCAGAGCACGATGGTTCTTCTTCTTCGACGGTTTTGGTGGAAATTGTGGCTGAGGGGGGTGGGGGCGGCACACGGCGATTGGACGAAATTCGCTGCACCAAGTTGGACGGCGGGGGTGGAGGCGGAGGCGGTGGTTGTGATCTTGATTGCAGTGCGGCTAGAGATGCTAAATTCTGGTCTCGGGATGCCTTCATATCAGGTGGAGAAGGCGGCGCGGGCGGTATACACCTCTGTGGAGATGCGTTTTGTATGGGACTCTTCGAGGCAGGCGGCGGCCGAGGCGGCGGAAGAGGTGGTGCTGGAGGTGGTGGCGGAAGTGGAGGTGTAAGGGGTGAAAAGGATGTTTCCGTGTTCGACCTTGCATCATGCAAGGTCGAACATCCTTGCACCCCATGATGAGGTACAAGGCTGTTGGTTGATGCTCGCACATCTTGACTAGACGACGCTTGTAGCGGATGCAGAATAGGAGAATCAGGAGAGCAAGTTTGGGGTTGCAAGATGGATAGTGTGGCCGTATCAAAGCACTGTGATTGCATCTGAAGCGGTGATGAACAGTGGAGTTGAGACGAAGCATTCTGTTCTTCTTGATTTGGTGAAAAATGCAAGCGCTGCGACTTCAGAGGAGAGCGACAACGCGTGCGACGTCGCAACGAGGCACGGGAAGATGAAGAACTGCTTTCCGAAAGGTGAGAATCATGACTGGAGGAAGAAGCAGTGGCAGAAAGTGACGGCGACGAACGAGCATGAGAAGAAGTCAACGATATTTGATCAGCAAGAAGCGTCTGGAGACGAATCTTGATAGCGTGCACGCGTCTCTCCGCGCTGAGAAGCCTGTGATCCAGCTCGGCAGAATGAGCGCGCATGATTGACAGATGGGCGCCACGACGAGCTTGCTCATCTCAAGCCGGCGCGTGAGGGGTGAAGCGTTGGGCGTTGAGGTAGTGGACTCGGACCACGCGCAGCAGGCGGCAACGCGGTAAGCGCCGACAGTGTGAGATGGGAGCGAAAGGTGAGCGGGATCATTGATGATTGGCCATGCGCGGCACACGCGCTTGCTCGCGGTGGGAGCGGAGCGACATGCGCCGTGGGCGTGCGAACAAGCGGCCAATGAGATGCTTGCGCTTGGGCGTTGAGCTTCTGGACGACGCGTGGCGCGCGTTTGCCGCGTTTGCCGTGTTTGCCATGTTTCGCAGGTCATCCAAACAGGCGAAGCTGCGGGCGATGTAGCGGCTAAGATACTGCTCCACGGAACTCTGCTCGACTCAACCCTCCCGTGGCGAGAGGCAAGGCGCCCTCGTCGTCTCTCGTGTGCGATTCTTTACTCTTGATGTAAAGTCGTAGAATGCAAGGGTAGATGCATTAAAGCTGCATGCAGCTGACACTCGAATGTACCGACAGTTTTGGAACATTCCTTCCGACCTGACCTTTGTTTGACCTTTGAATCCTGATCGCTTATCTATCATGAGATGATCTCATCAAATATTATTGACGACAGACAGCCCTTCTCGTGTTCCGTAATCTTCTTTTCTATCTCATTCAAAAGCTTGAGCTTGTGTGGACCATGCATCACTACGCCAAACTCTGCTCAGCCACAACTGCTTTACTTACGTACCCTTGTAACAGATTCAGCAACACGAGCTCCTCCATGATGTCATGCCCATACATGTGTCTACTTTTCTTCCGAGACACTTTAATAGGTGTGCGCAATTTCTTCTTGCATTCAAATGTGAACGTTAAAAACCATCTTCAATCTTCGAAAGGGCCTTTCCTGTTACACCGCGGTTGTTTTCTACATCGCTGAATCTCTTCATATCCAATCTTCACGCCCCAAATGTCGTCAACAATAAGACTCCTATCTCGCGCTATCTCATCTCGCCCCGTCCTGTCTATAAAATCGCATCAGCCGCGAGCTCCATGAGCACAGAGGATAGAAAATCACACAAACCATCGACCCCTCCACTAAATACCCTCCCCATTCGCTCACACATTCGTTCTCTTACATCCTTTCTGAAAATGCCTCAAATCAGCACAGTGGAACGCAACACCGCCATCATCGTTGGTGGCACCTCGGGCATCGGGCTCGCCGTCGCCGAAAAGCTTCTCCGAGAACACGTTGACGTCAAACTCATCGGCAGCAACAGGGAGAAGTTCCAGGCCGTGCTCAAACGGCTTCCAGAATATGAGCATGCTATAGAGTTTTGGCAAACTGACTTGTCCGACAGGGATTCTTGGAGCTCTATCATCGACAGAGTCGACTCTCTTCCTCAACAAATTCAGGTTCGCTACCTGGTTAACTCTGCTGGTGTGTTCAACCCAAAACCTTTCTTGGAGCACTCTGTGGACGATTACCAGGTATGTTCCGATGCAGTCACTCGGATGTATACAATTATTTCTATGAGCACCATTGTTCAGGCATTGTCTAACCTTATTCGCTCTTACGTTTCCGTCAGAAATACCATTCGCTCAATGAAAGTACCTTCTTCATAACCCAGGCGGTGGCGAAGCATATGAAGAGTCGTGGCGGTGGTTCCATCGTGAATATCGGGTCTATGTGGGCAAAACAAGCAATCAAGGCCACACCTAGCTCTGCCTATTCCATGGCGAAAGCTGGGCTACATTCCCTAACTCAACACCTCGCAATGGAGTTGGCGGACCACAAAATTCGCGTCAACGCCGTATCCCCTGCAGTCGTGTACACTCCCATCTACAAGGCGTTTATTGATCCGGATCAGATCGATGAAACCATGAAGTCTTTCGATTCTTTTCATCCAATTGGTCGAGTTGGTCACCCGGAGGATGTTGCCAATACGGTTTTATTCTTGCTACAAGATGGCAAGAGCTCCTGGGTCACAGGAGCCATCTGGGACGTGGACGGTGGTGTCATAGCTGGTAGGAACTAATCACTGAGCCGGTTTGATGTACGAATAATATTCCATACACATATTTCGAAAGCGGAAGCACAACTTCGACAGTAAAGGAAGCTTTAGCGTCCTCTTTTAAGTTGTGCTCTAGTCCCCAAATTTCTTTCGAAAGCTTCATCGTTAAGCCATTTGAAATGCAAAGCACTGTTCTATCATCCTTACGAAGTTCTGTATGATAATATACCTTCTTTTTCGCGGGGGTGTCGATAACCCGATTCTCGTTCCTCAATATGCAAACCATCGTCGGTCAGCAGACCCACGACAGTTTTTCGTCTCCGAGACGAGCCCTGCAAATGATGCGTATAATGAATATGGGGAACTAATACGTATGAAATGCAAATTATCTGTCGAATGCTCTACTTCTTGCTTCTCTGTTTCCTTCTTTCTCGTGTCCAATACTTCTTCACTTCGATATCATAGGAGATCCACCAAGAGCTCTAACCTGAGAAGCAGTTCTGACTCTGATCCACGAAAGCCTCGCCATTGCGGGCATCATAAATCCTCATTACAAAGTCATTGTAACAAAATTTTGTTTCACGAAGGTTACGTTCTTCATAAAAGTGAACAAATTTACTATTCACGGTGGCACACTGTCAACGAGAGGCAAAACGATAACGCAATGAAATCAAGACAGTTGTAGAAAAGGATGGACAACCAGCTTATCGGCGGAACGCAATGATCTTGAACGAATGAATGAATGAACTGATCTTAGCTAGAGGAGAATATGTTACCGGATACAGAAACCCACAACAGTGGTCCTGTAGGATGTGCCAGAATAGATTCACCCAAATACATCCCTTCGGCTCTCGCAGCCAGAATGAAACTGGACGTGAGGTAGAGGAAACAGATCTGCTTTTCCTGTACAGAGGGATCAAAACTATGGTGATGTGATTGTTTGGCAGCAATAACGTTTTGATCCTTTTACACATTTTGGGCGTTACGTGGTCATGAATTATATTATATATGTACAAGCACAGGTGGAGCACCAACGACCTAGATATACAAACAAGAGCTTACGTCTTACTATAGAGGATCTCTGTACCATCTAACTATCTAAAACCTCGTCAATACACTGCAAGAAGGAAGCCAGATCCACAAGCATGCCATCAGATATTCTCTCAAACAACGCTTCCAGCGCGTTGTCGGTCCATTTCTCTGCCATATGAATGGTATTACGAACATGTTCTGCCTTGAGAAGGTCGCGAGCATGGAAAACAAGTATAGACTCTCCTTCCTTGCATGTAGCACGGGAGAACACTTCCGTCCACTGCTCTCTCCTTGAAGCCCTAACCCTTGTCAATATCAGTCGGAACGCACGCATAAACATTTCTAAAGAGCACGCATTCTGAATCCCCACAATGTCATATATTATCTTCGCGACTGTTTTCTTTTCTGCATAGCCAATTTCTTTCTCGGTAAAACATAGCATTGTTGTATATGCTTCTTGGTTGGTTAGTGTGTTCATATCCGGCACACGGAATGCTCGGCAGGCCTCTGCAAAAGCCTTCCTGCACTGTTCTAGAAGTCGGGCAGGAATCGTGATCTGATTGTGATCACTTCGTTCGTCCTCTTGTACTGGCATTACGCTTTTTTCAGGTTTCTTTTCAACCTGAACGGTGCCCTTGGTAGGCCAAAGTGTTTCCTTCTCTCCTGAGCCTAGAGACACCACATGAAACTGTTTATCCGCCACTGATGCAATCTTTTGTGGTATGCCGTTTGACACAGAAACATCACAAGAGCTTTTTGGTATGCTCGCTGCCCCCTCCAACGTCTCGCAAGCCTTATTTTCGATAATGTCAGCGTTACAAACCTCTTTCTTCGGGTTTTCCATAGCGGTGTTCTTCTCCTCCATTTCCCGTTTTGGAATCCCGGTTGGTCTCTGGATTAAACTGGATTGTACTTCCCTTTTTACGTTCTTTGTAGCATCAGACAGGTTTTGGTCAGATTTTCCGCTGTCTAAGGCCATAGGATCGCCATTTCGCATGGATTTGAACAATGATCCAGTACGCACGATATTCTGAGCTGCATGTTTCTCATTCTTGCTCCCAACGCTCACCTGCTTGTGATGAGCATCTGCGAGAGATTGGTTACTTCCAAGATTATCCTTCTTTAAAATGAGCGGAGTTGGATGCTCGATTCCACTCTTCATATCAGTATTTCCTATCTTTTTCAACCGACTGTGTTCCCTTGCAGCAAATCGTGTGGCGGGAGTCCAGTCATCAGATTGGGGCGTACTAATAACTGACGCGCTTTCAATCTTTTCCTTTTCACATTCTTCGTCCAAAGGAATGCGATCAACATTCATCTTCTTAGATCCCTCGGCAGATAAGCAATATTGCTTCGCGCTTTCCTTAGCAACCACTGTACATTTGTCATCCCTACTTCCTATTTTTGGGTCTTTCCTCCCATTTGAACTTTCAGACTTTAACCCTTTACTCTCGCCGACTCCATTTAGTTTTGCACTCGATTCCTGTGTCGGAACCTGAGAAACCTTCTCCGGAGATGCTCGCGGACTATCTTTCTTTGAGTTCGCCTCAGTCAACTCCGACTGGCTACACTGCTTTGTCGGAACATCTTTTTTGTTCTGAGAATTGCTGCTTCCTTTACGCTTATCCCTCTTGACAATCCCGTTCTTGTCTTTAGTGGTACGGGAAGGCTCAAACGCTTTGATGTTCCGCGTCGATGGAGCCTTATCGACATGGATCGCTGGCTTTGACTCTCTCTGATTGTTTGAGTTCTTGTTTTCTTTAGTCTCGGAGAGACTTGATGTGTTCTTATCTCTGCCGTTAATGACAAGAGGTTTTGGCTGAACAGCTTTTAGGGCATTTTGCCTTGAAGAAGCGGAGCTCACCAACCCTTCTGTTGGTGAAGATGATATTGGCCTTTTCGACTGGATGTGAGGTTCAAGTTGCGGTTCAGAGTTCTTCATATCTGGCAAGGAGCCAGCTTCTGTACTGCTCATAGATTCTCTCGTATTTACCTCACTTCGTGATTTGGTCGATGGCTTTTGTGCTGGAATTTGTACATCTACATCACTCGGATGGGCGGTTTTGTCATTTTCAAAGTGCCGAGTTGTATCTTCATTTAGTGTGGCATTGAATTCTGCGTGTGTGGCATCCTTTTCAATTTGACGGGGATCACTGCGTTTAAGAGCTCCTTCTTTAGGGGCGGAGGGAAGTGATTTCTTTTCTCCAGTACGCGATGCTTTGTCACCTCGTCGCGAGTTTTGTGACTCTGTTTCACTGCTGGTCTTGGTTTGTTTCATATTATTATCCATTAGCCATGATGCGAACCTATTATGCAATGGGGTTTGAACTGAAGATTCTGATGACTTCATAGCTGCCGAAGACCGTGAAGCAGACGGTGATTCATGCCGCAATGGACGAAGAGGAGAAGGATCCCTGCACAGGCGAAACGGGGTGCCCCCTGAATTCGTAGGTTGGCTCTTCCATGAGTTGTCCATAGGTCGTTGTTCCCGGGGTTGTTGTTCTGCTGGTGGATTTTCCGCTTCCGGTGGTGGGAGCCTTTCGGTTCTTGCTGGTTCTCTAGTGTCGCTAAAGAAGTGCAGGTCTAAACGAGGACCAGACCAACTCTTACCTGAAATATCCGAAATTACAGCTACGGAATGAGAAACGTTCTCGGTTTCCATTGCGTTTGACACGGATACATAAGGATATATGTCAAAGATGTGTCCAATGGAGATCGGTATTGGAATAATGAAGAGCAGGGTGGCATCGCTAACTCGAAATAGGCCAAGAGAAGATTCTTTTGATTTTCCACTGCTGCCAACTGCCGCCAAAATGTCAGGGTCGCGAGCAAATCGGCATTGTGAAAAGCCATGAAGTGTACGAGACTGTAGAACGATTGGCGCTTGGGCCCAGTCCTTCCGAGGACCGCTGTGGTACACTTGCAAATCATTGTGCCTTGAACATAAAGCAAGCACGTCACCAGTCGCGGGCATATGCCAAGCTGTGCAGCTGTGTCTGTCCGGTGGGAAGCAATCTCGAATCGTGGTTACTGGGTTTCCTAGATTGTTGTAAACAACAATTTTATGTCTCTTGGCAATCGTACGTGCCGGGCTTACGCCACATAACCCAACGGCGACGGTAGAGGCGTTCTCAGAGATAATTATCTGGTCGGCGATTCCATGTTCAACAGTTTCGAAGAGAGAAGCGTATGATTGAAGGTCTACAACAAATAATTGACTTTGAAAGGAAGATATATGGTCGCCACCGTCATCTACGGGACGCCTGCAGCCCCTGTAGAAGGACACTGCGGCGTACTTCGCGTCTGGTGATAGAGCACACGCACGTGCATTCCTGAAAGCTCGGTGGAAAGACAACTTCTTAGGGGTGTAGTTTAAACCCGCAGCTGACCACAATCGAAAGTTACCATCTTGACATGTGGTTACAGCAATCGATGCGTCGGAAGATAGCGCGGCACGAAACACGCGGTTGGGGTGGTGAAGCGTGTTCCGCAACTTTAAGCAATGCGGATTAGAACTTACATCCCAAACCTGGGCTATGCCTTGCTTGCGGTTATCTGCTGTAGAGATGCAGCCAAGCGTGGCTTGAGAAAATGATGCAGAGAGGATGGCCGGGGATTTGGCAGCGGAATTTCCGTCATGGAGGTCTCTGGGGAGAGCGGAAGCCACAGGGGCACTCCGACGACGCTTCTGAGGCCTTCTGGGTGGGGCGGCGTAGGAGGAATGAGATGAAGAATGAGGGGAGTCAAGTTCTCGACGTCGCGGGCGCGCTGTGTGCGGATGACGTGACGGGCTGAAGTGTGTATAGGCTGGAGACAGGGAACGTGGCGGAGTGTAAGGTCGCTTGCGTGTGAATGAGGCCGGCGGTGGATGAGAGCGATGTGGCGGATAGCTGTTGGAATACTTCGAGGAGAGCGGCGCGTAGTTGTTGGTGAAGGTCATCGTGCTTCACGGGGACGAGACTGTCTCGAAACTGTGTGCCGGCCGGGATGGCGAGGAGCGACATGTCTGGAATCAGAGCTGTGGCGCAGAGAGAGTTCTGGTGGGCGGCAGCACCCGTCCGTTACTGCCTGCTCCCGCTCGCTGTCTGCTCTGTATTACAGAGAGTCTGTAATTCAGTGTGCCACGCGCGGCAGACAGTACGCTTCGTGGTGACATCTTTTCGGCACCGATTCGGAAACCTAGTTCCCGAATCGGGGCGCGCTGCGCTGCCCGTGTGGACTGAAGGGTACTAAGTTAGTACTACTAACGTAAGGTAGAAGTAGAACACCAGCCGCCGATGGTGTCGGTCGGAGACGTTCACCAACGCGCGTTATGTCTCGTGCTTCGAGAGTGCAAGGCTTTTCGTACGTCATCGATGCACATCATGAAGTGACTTCGTGCGAACAACGTAAGTTCTTGGCGGATGGGCTTCTCTGTTGGAAACCGCGAATCTTTTAAAAACGTATTACAGTGCTCTGCGGTTGTGCAACCGTTACATAAAAGTGCTAGGCTTTGACATGACGTTTTGGAAGCAGATCGTTCGAAGATTGCGGTTATCATAACTGCTGCACCTTTCGCAAGGGCATTATCGTTCCCGCTGTGTGGCTCCACAAGCATGCAAGCTATCAGATAGCACATGGCCCTTGTCCACAGCGTGCATTCAACGACACTCGACGGTATCTAACATCAAGTAATGATTACTTATACTCTCACGGGTCTCGAGCTTTGGAGACCGTCGATAAGAACCCCTTGATTGCAGCGGTAAGAGGGCGACAGGCGGCTTTCTACACCGAAATTCACTTTTACGTAGCCCCACTGGCAAACCTCAGACGCGACCCAAAGTTACTTCTCGCTAGATTGCCAGACGATCGAGAGCATCTCACGACCTTTCTGCACACTACAGGGATGAGGGGGTCTCTACAAGACTGCACAGTAAGCTTGATATACTTTTCTATAAAGCTTGGACGCAGAGATATCTCACCCAAAACTGTGTGGTTTAAGAGGTTTACAGGCACTGTTCATGAGTCGGCCTCCATCTAGAGAGCACTTCAAAGTAACACCATCCCCGGAAGTTAACCAGCAAAACGTATATCTAACTCACGACTGTTCGTGACATGAGGAGTTTGGCCCTTATCCACTCGAGTCGTCACCGTTGCTTTCAATTACTGTCACCGTCTTCCAATTCCGACCCTACTCTTCTTTGCTTCCAGAGTCGTAACCTGCTCTCGTCTTAGGGATTCGCCGTAGAGCTTTCAGTTGGAAGAAGTTTTGTCTTCGTGTTGCCCATCCGACGAGATCTCAACCTTCTGATGGTATTAGGAGCCTCTGCACCCAGCGTCTTTGCTGTTCGTTTTAGCTTCATTCCCACTTACAGCGTCCAGTCTACGGATCACACCCCACACTAGACGCCTCAGCTTTCTATTTACCCTGTTTCATTACCCGGGCCGAGGACTTTGCAAGCAATCGCCATGATGAATACCTGATTGGCACATCTGAATGTGCCATAACCGATAATTCCTGTCCATGCTCACAGGTTGCTCCGTCACTACCATGCTTGAAGTATCAAGGCGACGGCTAATGCCTACTCGGTGTGTGTCGAGCATCATAAATATGTGATCATCTTGGGTATGGGAAGTGCAAGAAGTCAACCTGTGCGGTGTACACGGTGATGGAAGGTATGATGAATCATAGCGAGTTTGGTTGCATTTGGATGCCATCTGAGCTGTGAATGCCAAAACTGATGTCTTTCATTCAATCAATGACGCTATTGCTGAGAATATGAACGCGCATGAACTGGTGTCAGAAGTACACACCGATGAACCTGACGTCACCGACCAAATGACTGGGAAGAGACGTTAATCTACTCTGTAGATTTATGGCAATACCGTACTAGGAGTGTTCAGGATTCGCTGACGAATTGCACGCATAAGGCCCTACATGTTGCTGTCCAAACGGCATCTGAGGACAAACGTGATAGGAATCTTAACGTTTGCCTCAAACCTGCAACGTAACGTTTTCTTTTCCAAATAAGATGCTACGGGATGAAGGGACGGGACTACTCCGGAATAGAACTGTGCAAGTGTCGTGCGTTGTGCAAAACAAAACCTGCAGTTGTTTATGTTCTCTTTTTGATATTGAATGGAAAAAGTCCGTGACTTGCTCGAATACTGCTTTTTCTTAAAAGCCCTCCGCTTTTCTCTCATAGAAGATTGCAAAGCATTCTGCCGCGTTCCCCAAGATTCAAACGCTAAAAGTAGCCAATTCCTAGATCGCTGACGCAGAATATCGACTTTTCACGCTCTACAATACCGTTTTCTTCACGTCCATCGCAGTTATCGCCCTGTGATTGGCATTTTGAGAACACCTCCGGAGAATTACGAACACTGTGTGTACACAACGTCACGGTTCACATCGAACATGGGTACCCAATCGAATCCTTGGGTGGTGTTAACGATATGCCCCAAGCCCGGGAATTGCTCATGGAATGCGAGAACCAAATCAGAGGTACGCGATAGATTGGCCATAAGCGATACACGGCTCCTGAAACCCTGTAGGCCATCGGTTTCGACTGGGCGTACCCATTCCGGATGTCTGAGCTGATCAGGCTGACTGAACCAGGCATCACCCACGCACATGATTTTCTTATCACCACCGACATCAATTTGCACAACGGAATGACCAGGTGTATGTCCAGGGAAAAGCAAGAAGGTAATACCTGGAAGAGGCGATGCACCGTCGGCGACAAGCACAAGATCCTCTTTATATGCGGACAAAGCGCGGGAGAATATTGTACGGAAAGTGTCTGGTTGGAAACGAGGGATGAGTTCCCAGGTGGTTAGACGATGAGCTGATGCGAATGCTAGCTTTGCATTGACAATGGTCGGATATTGATTGCTATTACGTACTTAGAGTCGCGTTCGGCACACTGGGGTTAGGATTAACAAAAGGTTCCGCAGTCCAGAACTCGTACTCCACTTCGGGGACGTAGACGGTGGCATGCGGGAAGGTACGATTGCCATCAGCGTGGACGAGGCCGGAAACGTGGTCGGGGTGACCGTGTGTGAGAAGTACGTGTTCAATTGACTCGGGTTCGACTCCAACGGATAACAAGTTGTCCAACAATATCCCGGTTGCGGCAAAAGGGGGGTTCGGGAGACCATTTGCTCCTGTGTCAACGAGGACACGACCAATCGGTAGATCTATCAGAAGGATGTTCTGCTGCCAGACAAGTGGCGAGGTGGATCGAAACACATACGAATAAGACAGAGAGACAGCTTCATCAGGAACGGAGAAAAAGTTACCTGGAAGCCTAATAGGTCCGTCCGAGGTGACTATGGCTGATACGTTGTTGATGGAGAAGTGATGTACATAAGGGTTGGCGGTGCAAGTGGATTGGAGAGCGGCAGATGCCGATGGAACAACCGCCAGCAAAGCAAGAAGCAGGGTGCTCACGGACATGGTGGACAATGCCACCGTGAAGTCCCTATTGAGGAATGAGGTATGATGCATACGTCAACTCGAAGGGGAAAAAGAAAGAACTCTCAACAGCCAAACAGACCCAAGTGCTTGCAATGTTCTTGAAAAAACGGATCTCCTTTAGAAGAGTGTGTCTCAGTTCTCCGGGGAGGAACGTGAGATATCGCTAGCGAAAGCCTACTGGATACCTAGGGATCTTCTTCTTTCTGTAACAGCATCACTGCACGTTACACTCATGCATGACGCTGGCCTCGATGACGCAATTCATGGGCGGGGATGGATTATGGATTGGATACTGTGTTGTAAGAAAAATGTATGTGGCGTAGAAATTGTGGCGGTATCTGTCGGTGATCAATATTAGAACGCGTATCATGTGAAGCAACCTGGGGCAAAAGTTCCAAGATGCCTTATACATGCCATGATGTTCGTCATCGTGATGAAGGGATGAAAGATGCGAGCCCGAAAAGAATCGCTGTCCGGAGGACACACAAGTTTTCACTGATTCGGCGCAGGAATGCAGAATATTAGTGGCCTTTGAGAAACAGTTTTATGAATGGTAGTTTTAAAACAACAGGGAGGCCGGCCTCTTCACCATTTTTGAGCGTGTACGGATCGCAGTTCCGCAATTTAGTCTGCAATTGCCCAAGTTGACGGTTTTGGAGTCCTAAAATTTGGACCAAGTCGACAGCATGAGAATCCGAGATTGTGTGGTTCGCAGCCATTCATGTTCATACCCAAATTAACCGAATTCTCAACACTGTCAAGGAAAGCCAACATCATCATGATCTTCATCATCATCATCATCATCACGCAATCTTACGACAATCTTACCGGTTAAGCGCCAACAGCTACGAAGGTAAGTCCTCTTACCTGAAGTTCTTCTGGAGCAGACTGGCGTGCCAGATTGAGAGATCTGTTACTCATTGAGCCTCGACAACACCCTGCAGCCCGGCCATTGATATCGTCGACTTTCGGCTGCGAGTTGGGGAAACCCTTTTTATTCAGTCGTTCCCAGCTGTGCAGGTATTGTTCTTAAAACCCATTTCCGTTTCATCATGATCATGGCCTTCTGCGAAAACTCATTAGCGTACACAGTCACCGCTGTGCAGTCCATGAAAAACCTGCAAGCTTGTGCGCAGTCCTCGTCGTCTTTCTGCAATGCAGCCGTGCATCCAAGGGTTTCGACGTATACTCTGCTTAAACGTGTCGCTCGACCTCGGCAAGGTGCACACCCCACTATGCAGAGCGGTCGAGGTCCACGCCGACCCGGGGACGGCGGGAACCCGAAAGACTCCCCTCAAAGAGACCTCTTTGTTCCCGTTTTTGTTGTAACTGCCATCGTTGGCTATACATTGATACTTGCTTGGGACCTAGCCAAAAGTTGGCTTAACTAATCCATTGCAGCGCCCTTCGCGTTTTCTTGTGTTGGTGGCTACCACCGAGTACGTTTCTAGACCAACACAGTTCTGGGTTATGAATAACAGCTTTCAATCTTAAGCATTTTATCCAAGCTGGGTGCTGGGAGTCAGTCTTTCCATTAGATTTGGGTTCACATTTGTCCGGATCCGTTTTCGACAAGCAAAGAGATTCTGATATATACCAAGAGCATGCGTGCGCCAGTGTTCTTCCCATATCTGACGTGAAAGTATCAGTACCGATCTTGCAATTTTGCACCCATATTTATTCCTGGACTCAGAGTACCGTCGTGCATACCTTCGTAGGATAGAGATAGCGAAATGTACAGATTATCCTTACCTTCTGCACACCTAATCTTCAGACAGAGTTCACCGTGAATTCTTGTGCTAATAGCCCAAAATCGCGTAGAGTGAAACCAACACGAAACCGAACCCATCCTCTCTTTTAGGCAAGGACATGAAGCCATCTAATTCTATCTTCAGACTGGAGCTCTTTCTTGCCCACCACATTTCTTTCTTGGTTGACAACAATCCAAACATGTCGCGGGGCTCACAGGAATATTAGGATCCTCGTCCTTCACAGCTCCGATAGCCAAGAAGTTGTTGACTTCATTTCTGACAACTCCGAACTTTATGTGTGGTTGGAATGCGTCTCTGAAGCATCCTTCCTGTGAGCTCTGGAATATTGAAAGAAGTCCGTTGAAGCTGGTAATATCTACACAGATGTTTTCAATTCTTAGAAGTCGACTTATGATGTTCACACGTGCTATTCGCCCGATCATAAAGAGTGTCGATAATCCCAGCACCGCAATGTATCCAACAAGGGAGAATATTTCTATTTCGGTGGCAGGAACAGTTTCCTCCTCCAAGAGCGAAATGCCATCTGCTTTCTCAGCGACAACTGTGCGACTTATCATAGAATCCAAGAATGATCGCGCGTCGACCGAGTCCTTTCCGAATGGTTTAACAGCCTGGATGAATATCCATTCTCCGTTCTCTTGGCGGTTCCAACTCAGCACCACTTCTTCTGATGATGCTCGGAAGGCGAATGTGCTACTGACGCTAGTATTCTGCAGGTCTTCTCGGAATCGTGGGCTGTATGGAAGCAATCCTTTTCCCACTCGAAATCTAAAGACAGTTTGCTCTTCATTCCATTTCCCAAGTACGCAGTTGAAAAAGGCTCCCAGGGGACTCCCTGAATTTCCACGTCGTGCTTCTTCAAGACATATCAATCTGTCGTATTCTGTATCCCAAACATGTTTCGCATCAGACTTTACTTCCATGTATGCACCAAGTAGACTGTATCCACTGCCTACCGTTTCGAACTTGAAATCGTTCTCCTTGCGGACATAAACGTTAACGAAGTCTGACACGTTTAGATTAGAACACTGAACATCTGTTTCCCCGCATCGAATGACGTTCATTAACGGGGGCATGTTTCCATACTTTTGGCAAATCATGCCATTGATATCAACAGAAGCAACTGTTTCATTGTCATCAGTAAATGCGTAAAAGTCAGTAATAGTCACGTTTCCTTTCACATTGAAAGCGGTCGGGTAATAGTTAAGCGATGCCTTCTCCCTTTCGACGCAACCGACGAAGAACTTCGGGTTATGGCGAGATCGGACGACATCCTGAAGGCCATTTGTTGCAAGACGAGTGACATACACTCTTGAAGCTGGACGAAGTACATTTGTAGTGCTCCCACTAACCCCGAGAGTAAGAACGAAGAGCAAACTCAATAGAATGACATGCAATAGAGTAAGGCTTGGGAAAAGCGGAGTACCATCAGCGAGCGCTCCCCCAGCAAGACATGAGAGCGTAGATTCACGGAGTGCTACATGCTGGCCACAGCGAAGGCGATACTTAGTGAGGCTGGTCTGTAGCTCACGCAACTCGAAACTGATCACGGAAAAGCAAAAGACATCAATAACAACGTAGATAGCCGCATTGACAAACCTTGAATCCACTTGCACGACAATCATTTTGAGTTTTCTGCGCGGTTGTTGTTAGACTGCTGATGTAGGGTTAGAGAAGGATGAAGAAGTCTACGCGGTCTGAAAGACACACCACGACACCAGATTTGATACTTGTTTCAGGAAAAAACTCGTTGAAGACTTGTTCTAGGATACATGCAAGGGCCAAGTTCTCCAGGGCATTTATAGGCAAGACAAACGCGTTAAAGATTCAAATAGACAGCCGAAGGCAGGAAAGAGATACTTCCTTTCATGGGCATCCTTCTTTGATTTCAGAATAGAGAAGAGCAACCCCCAACATAGTCGAAGGGGAAGAATGATACGTCTGGAAAGTGCCAGTTCCTCGTACTGTGAATCTCACCCTTCATCTGATACGATTGCTTCCCATTCGCCTGCTATACAGCATGTTTGCTTTTGCCGACAGTTTAGCACGTGTGTGACTATCTTTATCGTTGGGTAACTGTACTTTCGGACAGATGACCAACCGGCGAAACTCTTCATTGAAATCCCCAAAACAGCGGCCGGATGCATGACTTGATTCATTGTTGCACATGTTGTGCTAAAAAGTTCAAGGTCTCCTACCTACCTCTGTTTCGGGGGCACGTCATCATATTCCGGTGTCGAGCTAAGGCTTTTAGAACGGACGCTCTTTCCGTAGAAAAGCTGGGAACTTAAAATGGTAAATCACTTATTGTATGTGCTGTCGCTCCTGTCCCTTCGGAACAAGAAAGACGGGTAGCCATGAATCATGGACCATGATATCTCGATGAAGTTCTGACACACGGTCAAATCTTTTTTTAAGCAGTCCATATTCCAACAATGGCTGAATCACTCTCCCTCTACCCTTCTACTCTCTTTGTAAACGCATGTACGAGATTTCATTCCTGCGCAGCTCACCATTTTGTCTGTTTAAACCACGAAAAAGGTCTCGAGAGATGTGGAGGCTTTTCTGTCCGCTTGTGTCGACGGATGAGGAGGGTGTAGGGGCAAATTCATTATCGATATCGACTGGTTTTCATTTAACAGTTGATGGGAGACATCAGTGCTTAAAACATTGAGATTCAATGAGCTGTCATAATACATAGCTTCGGAGGATTGTGAGAAAAATATGCTCATGAGGATTTTTCTATCTATTGATCCAGTGGGCAGATGACAATGAAATGTTATTTCATTCGATGACGGATTAGAGTTCTTGTTCAAAGGAAAGGGGCTCCTCGGTAAATTTGTAGAAGTTCATTCTGTACACCGGTAGTTCCTCAACGATTCGGTACCGTACGGCGGTTCGGGTTCGTTTGCGACGATGATGAGGATAGCTCACTTATCGGCACAGTGTAACGACCAGGCAGGCTAAAGTTGCATTCATACGTCTATTGCTGCCCTGTTTTCCCCTCCAAGTCGCATATGTAATGTTGCAAGGTCTACACATAGCATAAAAAGAAGTAAGGATTTCTGCCCTTACGCCATTATGACTTGGTTTGCTGCTGTACAGAAAGAGCTTTACAAAATGCAAATGAGTTCAAAGGTGGGCTTGACACAGTTGCTAGATTGTTGCCGTGGACGAAGGTATTTTGGTGCCTTTGTACAGAAGTATTGTTGGGCTACCCTCAAAATTGTAACGATTGGAGAGGGGGCTCGATTTCTCTTCGAAGAGGCACGATGCTTTTTGGGAAACCCGAGACCTAGTAGTGTAAGGTTTCAAAAAAGCAATCATATCCTGTTGTATCACTGCTGCGTTTAGTTGAAGTTATGTAGGATAGATGGACTTCCGAGTCCCGGAGAGAAGTGATGCACCGCTGTACCCTTGTAGCTCTCTCTTGTGCTGCAGAATACCAAAGCTTATCGATAAATGTTCTTTCACTGTGGGTACAGCATTTCTTCGAACAACTCATAACGAACTTCCAAAGACAGCACATCACCGTTACACGTCCAACAATGGGGAAGCTTCGGTGGAGTGTATAATATGAATCAATGTGCGTCTGTAATACTTGCTGCGTTCTGGCGACATAATGGTTCTTGGCATTGGGGATTAGGGGATATATTGACTTCGTTATCAAGCCTTCCTGCCGACAACCAGTGAAGCCCAATTCCTCATCCCTGGATATGATATGAGGGTATATATCGCATACCGTACTGCGTGCAAAAAGTCGACATGCGACAGGAGTTTTTCTTTCCTTGCAGCTTGCTTCTAGCCTTTCTTCTTATACGCCAGTTCCCGGCGTTCGAATGCGCGGGACTCACTCTTGATCCTTGTCTCAAGCAGGAACACTGCGAGAAAAATCGAATATGTCGAAGTGCACGTACTCTTGAGATATGCAAGGCTACCAGCAACTACTGCGGATGTGTTCCAATCAACGAAGATGAAGCCCGATGTGATTCAACCACTCAATGTGATGTCGGTGAAACTTGTTTCCATCCAGAACTATGGCAGGAAAGCCCCGCCTGCATTTCTGATGCACAAATACCTTCCATAGCGAATCCTAAGAGATGTGAGTCAAATGAAGATTGTCTTCCAGACAGGATATGTGCATTCGTTACTCTTGTTCAAGGTTATTGTGCAATTCCTTTTATTGACAAAGATTCAGAGCCTCATATGAATGAAGAAAACGACCGAGAAGTTAAGCCCATCTCCGTCGACAACGTCAATGATTCAGCTAACCAGCCACTCTCGATGGCAGGTTCAGATGATATCGAGAATGAACCCGTCGAGTCCAACGTACCAGGTACCCCGAGCGAATCAGAGGATTTCAATAATGAACCTTCAGCCAGTTTTGAAGAAGGGAATTTCGACCTTAACGAGAGGGCATGTGTCGCCTCGAGAGCTTTGGAGCATCTTCATCCACAGAATCTCTTGTATAAGAATAGCTTCTATGCGAAGGTGCTTTGTGATTCTTACGGCAGCTGCTCTACTCCGGGACATATCGTATACCACAATTCGAGGCCAATGATGATGAGGTCGTACTGTGCAAAAACAGTCTGCGTGGAAAGAATAATGGCTGTGAACAGCGTTAAGTATAGGCAAAAATTGCGAGTTGCCTCTACCACTCCTGACTTGTATTACACCGCGTTTTCTGCCCGGTATCAAACGCTTGCTGAAGAGCTTGCATTGGCCTTTGCAATTTTTCTTGGGTTATAGACTAGAAGAAGAAAGGAACTTCTTCGATTCAGATTTGAGCTCACAAAAAGAAGATTCAGATTTGTTCTTGGCAAGAATTCCTGTTCTTTTCTATTCTGAGTCCTTTCTACGGTATCTTGTATGGGGCGGAAGCATGTCAATTTGTAAACAAGAGCGAAAGAAGCCAGTTTAGCAACGAAAGCTACAGCTCTGAATGTCGTAACATTCGGGGCAGCGTCGTACAGTATCAAGCTGCAGAATGCAGAAAAGCTCTCCTTTTGCGCGACAAGCAAGCGGGTAGCATTTCAGGCGTCATCAGAAAAATTGATAAGGGTAGACAAGAGCCGCCGAAGTTGTTGGCCTTTCTGAAGAGAGAAAGCTTTTTTCGTAAGCTTTACAGTAGTTTAGGAAACTACTGTCTATCGAAGGATGACAAACCCTTGTGAAGCATCATCATGATGAAGAAAGGCTGGCGCGACCCCTTCGCGAAACACGTGATTGCATAGTGACAGTCATGACGAACTTCGTCGGACGAAGACATCAAGGTTAATTTATTCCAAAACTTCTCGGGCTAAACGAACAAACTACGAGGGTAGCTCAAACAGAGAGTAACAATCTAGTTTTGGTACGAAGGGCTTTTGTTCCCAGCAGCCGCTGCTATGCTTCTTGCCCGCAAGAACCAGGGAATTCTTAGGGCTGACGTTGCATTCTTGAAACACTGTCTTGCTCACGAGTAAGACTTGAAGATCGTAGCAGAAGCTGCCACCACCCAGGCAATTAGACCGCACGTCGCTCGAGAATCGGTACACCACACTGTCGCCTTCGGAACCCTTCCAGGATCAATCGCAAATATGATCGTGAAACCATCATCACAAGCATTCTTTAAAGCGCCTCAGAATGTTGACTCAATAGCAGTCCTGCAGAACTCAGGCAAAACACAGATGGAGAGGGATGAATGTTCTACAGCGACAAATGTCTCGCAGGCTGTAGTCGTTGGAACTTATGTTTATGAAAGCAACACTGGTGCTCAGGGTGCTGATGAAAGCATTCCACTTCGAAAAGGGTCCGCGTTGCTACTAGAGGCCACAAGAAGGACGAACAGAGATTCATCGTGCTCATTTCACCTCACGAAGCGTGATGAAATAATTCTGCCCGCAGTGTTGGACGTACATTCGTGCGCGTCACCCAAAACGGTATACGCCGCTTGTGCACAGAACGAATTATATGCTTTGAGTTGGTCGAAGGAGAATAACAATCTGCAATCGAAGCCCATTCATCATCGTCAAGATAACTTAGAAACAATGATACTCTCCCTTGATGTCTTTGACAATGAGTTAGAGAGGCTCATTGCCACGTCCGACACAACAGGTGCTGTTGCACTCCATCGTTTGTCAGAAAATGGCGATGCCAAAGAGGTATGTCAGCGGGATGCACACTCATTAGAGGCGTGGACTGCTTGCATTAAGCGTTCAAACCCAGGTAGCGCGGAGAGGACTGTTGTATATTCTGGAGGGGACGACGGAACGCTTTGCGCGTGGCGGTCTGACACACCTGAGGGTATCTTTCGACGGCGCAATGCTCATGATGGGGTCGGGGTAACGACAATTGCTACTCGCCAGGGACACGAGCATGAGCTGTGGAGCGGTGGATACGACGATAACATACGCATCTGGGAC
>JASCIV010000195.1:0-32960 GCA_030374735.1 Gracilaria caudata
GCAGGTGTCTGCTAAACCAGTAACTGGTAGTGTCCCGTCTCTGTACAGAGTACCGCCGTGTGGGCTCAATACACAACCTCTCGTCACCCTCTGTCGGGTCTGTTGCCGCTTGTCGCACGTCCCGCCTCCGGGTTTCCGCCTCTTTTCCCCTTTCTTTTCCTTCCCTTTTTCCCTTCCGGGACACCGTGTCTCACACGTTTCCGATCTCCGGTCCCTTTCCTTCACCGTCTTACGGCCCGTTCTCTCTACCTCCGTAGGTATATCCCAAACCACGGGCGGCCTTACAACCGCACATTTCCGTGGCACGGAGGGCTCTTCTTCTGAGTCCACCTCATCAGAGGGCAAGGCTTCGAACACCTTGGGTGTATCTCCCGTCACCGGGTTTTGCACAACAATCTGGTCAACTACAGAACGCGGGTAGCTGGTCTGAACCAAATAGCGTCCGTGTATAGTAAAGCTCCAACGCAATAAAGTAACCGTCGCCCACAGTCCATCTCGCCCACAGCGTGGCGCTCAGCAGCTGCTACTTCAACGCCGCGCGCGCATTGCGGCCGCACGCAGCGGCGCCGAACACAGCGCGCAGCGCCGGCGCACATTGGACAAACTTGCGCGTCACAATGTTGTCCGATGTTGCTCATCTCATGGATGCGAGAGCCAGGCGGCGCGCGGGGTGCCCCAGCGATGATGCGCGGGCGGCGGAGGCGGCGAGGAGGTGGGCGACGCGTGCGGGTTTCGCCTTAGCGACGACTTGCACGGCGAGCCGGCCGCGTCCGCAGTGGACGGCTGCTGCGTCTGGCGGGAGCGCGCGCGAGGGGGATGGGTAACTCTATGGTCTCGCGTCGATTAGCAGCGCCACCCACCGAACCGCCCGTCCCCGGCGAGCGCGGCGTTCTCGGCGTCCTCGGCGACCGCCCGTCCCCGGCGTGCGCGGCGTTTTCGGCGTCCTTGGCGAGCGCGCCGCAGCCGCAGCAGTGCGCGCTCGTGTGGGCGTTCGCGGCGACGCCAGGCAGTGCTTTGCGTGTTGTTGCATTTCGGGCGCGCTTCCCGCCGGCGCGTGCGATCAACAGCGTCGGGGGAGTGTTTACGCCGCAGCGCCAGTAGCACATGGCGCGGGCAAGACGCGCGCGAGGAAGGGCGGGGGGCGGCGCGTAGCGTCGCTAGGACCGCAGAGCAGCGTGCGCAACCAAGCTGACTTGGCACCAGCCGTGCGGCTGGCAAAAGGTACGCGCCTTTCCGCCACCGCACGCGCGCCACACGTCGCCATACGTGGCAGTGCTTTGTCACAGAATGCACTCGTCCGGCCTTCGAAAAGTGCTGCGCCCACGGCACGGTGAACGATGCCCACCGCCACTGACCAGGCGTACCAAGTGCCTGGTGCGCCCAACCGCAGCAACCAAACCGGCCCCCCACGCGCCGCCATGACGGAGGACCTGCCCGTCGGCCTGCAGCTGGCGCGCGTGCACAACTTTCTGCGCGCCGAGCAGCAGGCCTTCACGTCCACGCAGATCCATCACAACACCGGCGTCGACATCGACGGCAAGCACGACGTGCTGCTGTTGCTCACCGGCGATGCAACACGGGCGGGACGGCGAATGCAATGAATGACTCAGTTCCTTGATTTGTCGAGCACGCGTGTGATCGTGTCCTCAATCGTTGAAGCAACCATCGCTTGGATGCTATGGCGGCTGCGCTCCACGACTTCCTTTACCAACGACTCCATGTCTCTATCCGCTGCCGCCATCTGTTGCCTCATCCGACTAGTTTGGGCGTCCTGAAAGTCTCGCAAACTCCTTCCCAAATCCTTCATAGTGTCCTGGAGCTCCGTCTTCCGTCGCTTGGCAGGTGTAATGTATGGTCTACTCACCATCCGCTTTTGCTGGTTCTGGCTAACATTATTGTTTCGACTACCCGCTTGATTCTGTTGCCCGGAAGGGCCTGCTACAGATTCGTTTTCTTTGGCGCTTAGCCCAATGTGATCTTCGAGATTGTAGTTGTAGCTTAGAGATACCATTTTAAACAGTATCTTCTTTTGGATATTCTTAGCTGGGCGAACGTACTCAGGACATGTGGGATCATCCGTTCGTTTTTGGTAGTATAGCAGCTTGTCGTACTTCTTTTTCAGTGCGTCGGAACGTCTTCGTGGTCGGTCATTATCCTGTGCGAACCGGTTGTAGTCGCGATAGACTAATGCACATTCATTCATACCTGTTGGTTCGTGTTCCTCAATGATGTATAGGAGTAAATTAACATCGTGGACGGTATATATTTATGTGTTGATTTTCCTGCCTTTTAAGCCTTTCTTCTTTTTTCTTACTAGGTTTAGCTGGTTCTATGGTGTCTACATCTTGCGCTGGCTTTACTTGACAGTTTTGCTGTTTTGGTTGCCGTGTCGATACGGGCTGTTGTTTGTGTGGAAGCAGGTCGTCGTTCGTGTTCCAAACATTTCGGGACCTTGGTTTTTGGTGGCTGGGTCTCGCCAAGATCACCCAAATTGTCGTCGTCATCTTCTGCTAATAAGTACTCCTTCTCCCTGACGTTAACCAGGTTCTCAATACGCAGCATTTAACGGTTCATGCTCTTTAGAAACGCTCTATCGTGTTGAAGTTGAAGTTTGTAATTCAGCCCGCGGTTTTTGCTCATGCGCTGCATCGCTCGAAACCGAAACGGCAGTTGCGTCCTGTGAAAGCGGTGGCCACTCCAAGACTACTCGCGTCTTATGCATCGCTTGCAATAAACACGCCATGGTTACAGACAAAAGTGTGTAACTACTCTGGTTCTGTCTCGCCAGCGTGGCAGATAGTACCTCAGTCACCTCTAGGAAAGTAGCAATTTCCGGTTGCACCCAATGACGCCCATTTGGGAGAGCGTGCTCGACGCTCGCCTATTGGCCACACGTCACGGCGTGCTGCGGCACGTGAAGGGCACGCGCACCCATCACGTCGCTACACTGTGTGCCGGTGTAAAGTAAAAGTCCACAGCGCTACAGCTCTTATTCGCGTTCGACGCGCTGCGTCGCGCCTTTTCGCGGCGCGGCGCGGCCGAGCGCGCCGGAGAAGCGCGCCATGTACTCGTCGCGCTCGACGACGCCGCCGCCGTCGCCGTCGTTACTGCAGCAAGTGGCACTTGCCGGAGCCTCCAGTCTCACCGGTACGTCCGCCACGCCCAACCCCACCGCGCAAACCACGCGAACCCACACTGACAGATAGCGCATCGCAGCCACGCTCGTCACGCCCCCCATCGACACGCTAAAGCTCCGCACCCAGCTCCGCGGTCTAAGCGCACGTGCACCGCCAATCGCCGCGACACACGGTCTGTACGCGGGGTTATCACCCGCGCTGCTTCGCGCCGCCACGTACAGTGCCACCCGTCTGGGTCTCTACCACCCGCTCCGCGCATCGTTTGCCGTCGTCGCTGGCGTCGATGCTCGTGAACCGCCGCTGCACGTCAAGCTTGCGGCGTGCGTGGCGTCCGGCGTTGCCGGTGCCGTTGTGGGAAACCCTTGCGAACTTATCAAGGTGCGTATGCAGCACGCCGATAACCGCGCGTACGACGGCGTACGGCACGCGTTGGCCACCATTGTGACGTCGCGCAGGCCCGCTCGCGCTGTGGACCGGAACGTATGCTAACGCGCTGCGCGCTGTGCTGCTAACTGCGTCGCAGCTCTTGTCGTATGATCATGTCAAGACCATGCTGAAGAAGCGCGTGCATATGAGCGAGGGTGTGCGAATGCATTTCGCTGCTGCTATGGTGGCTGGGCTTGTCACTACCACCGTCAGCACGCCGGCTGACGTTGTCAAGTCGCTCGTTATGCACTCCAAGCCCACGCGCTCGTCGGTCGAGTGTGCGCGCCTTGTTCTCGCTACTGACGGCATGCGCGGCTTCATGCGCGGCTGGGTAGCCAACTACGCGCGTCTCGGCCCAAATTCGCTCATCACGTTCGTCGTGTACGAGCGCCTGCGCACTACCTTCGGTCTCACTAACATCTAGGCGCTTTGCCTATCGCGAGCGTATCCAAGGCGCGACTATCTTTCCGTGGCAGCTGCAGTACGAGAGCTCCACTGAGTTGTTCAATGAAGCCAGAAACTGCGGTTGCTTGTATGCGCTGGCCTTGGAGGTGTTAGACGCATCGTTCACGGAAACACACACAACGGCACGGGTGGCTGCGTGAGAGGTGAACGATGCGAACGAAAGCAGAGCAAAGGAACACCGCCAGGCCGACTACGCTCGCATACTCTCTGTTTTTTGACGGTCTCCATCGCTGCCAATGTCTTTCGCTGCGACTGGTTTTCACACAAGTCATAATATGTAACGTATGTTGGCGTGGCAAAGAATGATTCAACGAAGAGCACAAGGTGGTCTGCATTGGCATCACAGCTCTCGTTGCCTAGAGTTCATATCTATCATACGTCGGCGAACAGTTTTGAGAGACGTGAGCCCGTCGCCCCATCGCATGCCATCTGGAGTTTGAACTGTGGTTACAGTGCCAGGGGAGCCACATATCTTTAGTACCTTCACATCTTCACCTTTTCTTGCACAACCGATCTGCGATGGGAACGCCGCCGTCGCGACTCAGTTAAGCTAGTAGACGGGTTTTTTTTCCTTACTTGCGCAGAGATCAACAACAGTGCGCCAGGTCGCTCCATCCTCCATGCCATAACTTCAGATTAACAGTGCCCTAATCGCAGTTCCTACAACGCTACGCGCAAAGTTGAGCTCAGCAAGTTATCACTCCGTGATAACCAGTAGCCTGGTTCATCTTTGCATACATTGACCCCTTGGTATCTGCATCGATGATACTAGCGAACCTCAACTCTTCTTGGAAACCGATCATTTGCATTGTGGCTTCAGGTTTCATCGGAATCCAGCGTCCATTAGACCTGGCAAGAATCGGTGGCTTGACCATCTTTCCGTCCAAAAAAACATCCGGCTGAACTCCATGTTCGCTCTCAATGCGATTGCGAACATCCTGAACCGTTTCTGAAGGAAGAACGTAACACGGGACTTGTAGCCCAGTTGACAGGCGGATTTTTGTTATGTACGCTGCAGGATTTTGCTGCAAATTGGAACCGACAGTTTTGGTTCTCGACGGCAAACAGCCCATCGTTCATGAGTGCCTAAGTTGCGAGAGCAGCGTGAGCGACATACACCTGCTGATAGAAGAAATAGCGCTTGGTTTCAATGGCTCTTCACAGCATTTCCAACGACTCGCTCGTGCTTTTAAACCCAACTCTGTGGCAAAAGAGGCGAACGGGCCGCGAAGGTAAAGGTGTCAGCGTAACATGAGAGGACGGGCACACATAATTAGGTGCTCCCTTGCATTTTGTCACGGACTGCCGTTCAGTCATGCATTTGGCTAACGCACTTGGCCCAATATTGTTGCTGAGGTCTATCACCTGGAATCCACGATGATCTGCCATGAAAAATGAGTCCGTATTACAGATTAACCCAATACATTGCACGCTGCTAAACAATAGATCCAGCCCATCCATACTATGGATTCCATAGGTGATGTAAGTTATGTACTGTAGGTACCTGTACTGTGCCTCCACAACGCAGAAAAACATCATCGTGTCTCCAAATCCAGTTTTTTTTGTTCGCATACAAGGGTAGCGTTCCCTTGGTACCAGGGGTAGCGAACGCTAGCTCGTTGCTTGGCATAGCCCCTCTTCGCGTGATAATTCTTCGCAATCACATCATGATGACGTAAGGTTACTGAGCGCAGACGGTGATGTCGATACACATAGGAACAGCCGGATACGTTTATCCTCACTGGCGAAAGGGGGCATTTTATCCCAGGGGTCTTACTCAATCTCAAGAGCTCACGCACTATCTGAGAAACTTCCCCACGGTGGAGATAAACGCCACATGGCACGCCTTTCCGCGCCGACAAACGCTTCAAAAATGGCGCGCCTTAGCTCCATCAAATGCAATCTTCGCACTCAAAGTTCCCAAGCTCATCACGCACCAAAAGCGACTACGCGATGTCAGACAAGACATCCTTGCCTTCTGTTCACTAGCAATTGACGAGCTGCAGTCCAACCTTGGGCCCCTTTTGTTTCAATGTCCACCGTCGCTTCCGTATTCTTTCGAGCTCCTACGTGATTTCATTCGTGACATTGAGTACGTGCGAGAGCAGTGTCCCTCCGCGTCGTTCAAAGTCGCTCTGGAGCTGCGTGATAGAACTTGGTTCCGTCCGCAAGTCTTCCAGCTACTGGCCTCTAATGACATTGCCCTAGTTGACAACGTCGTCGTGTTCGACCATGACTCCTCCTTGATTAACCACAGTTCCTTCCCAAACGCCCGTTTACTCAAAGATGTTCCTGCAGCACCATGGAGATATGTTCGATTTCATGGGTCGAAGAATCCAGCAGTGCTCACTGATTTCGGACATTCCATCCTCCTTCCGTTTGCCAAACGTGCCGGAAGCGATCCAAACGTCAGTGAGTTCGCATTCTTTTTGAATGACTGGGGTGCTTTCGCTCCAAAGAACGCTGTCTTGTATACCCAGCTCGTTGCCAAAGAGAAAGGTTTATCAGTTAAGAAATTGTGCCATGGCTTTCTGCCTCTCTGGTGCAAGAAGCCCACTACCATCAAATCTTTTTTCAAGTCGAAACCTGCCAGCAATTGCAAAGTGCCTTCCAAGGGGCAGAACGTGAAGGGGTGCCATATGCCTCCAGCTGAAAACGTACGACATAGCTTGCTTGAACCTCAGGCGTTATCAGTCTCGCAACAAATTGTCACAGAAAAGGAGGCGGGACAGCACAGCATGGAGCAGAGTGTGTCGAAGAATGCAGCAGTAAAAACGCCTGAGACAATGGATTCTTTGGGGTTACTCGAAGATGGAGCACATTACCTGCCTCCGAAACCTGAACGAACTCCCTATTCTCGGCGAGATACCGTTGCGGCAGAGATGCCTCAACACGAAGCAGTGGACAGAGATTCGAATATTTCTAAGAGTCAATGCACACCGTTACACAACGATACGGTGAAACCAAGTCTTCCATCTTGTAACATTATCGAACGTGGGAGCTTTACAGGGGCAATGATTCCGGAAATGCCTTCTGACAGCGATAATAGCGTAGTAGCTGAGCTCGAATCCCCACCTCAACCTCTCGTTCCCATCACATCACAGCAAGGCAGCTTCAAGATGCCTGGGTTAAAAAGATCACCAGAGTTGCTTTCGTATCCACCGAGAAAGTCTCTAGGTGTTAGTAAAAATGGTTTGAGAAAGTCTTCTACCCCGAAGAAAAAGCCAAAGGCGAAGGCCGCAAGAGGATTTGCGGATATCGCGATCTTTTTCAAACCAGCTCCTGAGGAACGATGACAAATGAAGAAGATGGTATCGAGTCCGTCGAAGGGATGAGTGCTTCAGCTTGAGCAAGTACAATATGCACCCATCGACACCAAACTGACATCTTACTTTCGTATCAAGAGGGGATCTGCGGAAAGTAGACACCGAGTGCAAGATCTAGCAGACGTCGTCAGATACCGATCGTTGTGTTGTCGAGGGAATGGCTTACGAATGACTAATAGAGCTTTTTGACGAACATATTTCTGGGAATCCTCTGCACTAATATGATATTATCCCGCACGTAGTTTCTGGCTTGGGGAAAATCTATGAGCTGTTTGCTACACAATCTCGGTCCGAGACATCAACTCGATAATCTCACATTAAAATGAACTGATAGCGGACGCCATATGGTACGGAACATGTTGAGGCAAACGCTCGATTCATCCAGTGCGCCCCCATCAAAGCATGGCGTCCACACAGACACCTCGACTACTATCTCCAACGATCATGAGGGGCGATGAGATCAAGATTAGTCTACGAAAGTACGTAGATACAAAGCAGGAAAGAAAAGCTTTTGGCGAAATCCGCCATTCCCGTAAGTGACGAGTAACCAAATTATAAGTCTCAAGTGGTATGTTGTACGATAGAGCGATGCTTTCATCGAGGTTAAAAGGTCAGCGACCACTTTCCCAGACTTTTTACAGGGTGAAAGAGCGCCCTGGAAAACCGACGTGACATGGCCACAATTCTATACAAGAAATGTCATAACGTCATAACCTTGCATCCCGTTGCGTTTTGCATGGGGAAGAAGACATTATGATGCGATTGTGGCGCCAATGGCAAGAAAAATCCCCAGCATATTGTGTTTCGGTACCCTTTGAATAACATTTTACACGAAAAGCGTGATGCTTCTTCCACCGTCCGTTCTTCGTGAGACATGCAGGTTTTTTGACGGCTCTTGGAAATGATACTCTAACAGTGTTATATACTGAATAGAGATAGGGTCGTTGTTGATACCGCGATGATGCTCATTGCGGGTAGTTAAGCTGGTCCACGACCGCACGCTAGTGCACAATTTGCCTCTCTTGCTGAATGGTATTCGAGGCGTTGACGTCAGCAAACTGGGTCACGAGGTTTATGGCCTCAAGGGAGATGTTGTGAGTGGCTCGACTACACACGGACACGGTGCCATTGAGGTCGCAGGTCTAGCACACACGAGTATGTTAGTCCCAAAAGTCCATCGCCGCAATATATCCATCGCCGCAATATATCAGCGATCTTACATCCATTCGATTTCGCCATACACCACGTTTACAGACAGTACTTGCAGGCTACGATTCCTTAGCTCTTCACAAAGTGCTCTTCGAATACCGTCGACATCCTCATTGTCTAACATCTCTTCAAGTCTGCAACTTCTGGGCCCCGTTAATACTTTTGTCCACGCTACACGCCCACGACTGAAATTCGAAGACCTTCCGCTCATGGCAACCATAAGCCATAGAGAGTCGATGCTAGATCCCATACCCAGCAACTGGTACTCACCAACGTTTGTCACCACATTGTATTTGATCATATCATCTTCAAATATTGAGAGACTGTGATGGCTAGACAAAGTTTTTCCGTCATTTCCGGAAAACCATTCCCTTACACCGTGCCAGTTGTTGCACTTCAAGGTTCTACTACCATCCAGGTACATGTCAAAACCATCAAAGTAATCATTATCTTCAGAATCACTATCTGTAGCCTTCACCGACATCTTAATTTTCTCGATGGCTCTATCGCAAGAAAGCGGAGCAACAGAGGAAAACCTGTTCTTCCAATCACTCCCAATAATGACTTCGTCATTCGAATACATCAAGTTTGCCTTTGCCATTTCCTTCAGCTCCAGAACATCTTCAACCCATCCCGTCTCCAATGCGTCAGCCGCTCCATGGAAAATGTTCAGCAGTATGATCTTGATATCCAACTCTGGTTCAGTCTTCGTTCGCAAGTTGTAAGACAACCACGAACGGTGATCCCCTTCCACCAGATTATGATTGCGGTACTCGCTGGCTACAATCAATCCCATCCCCCACAACCCTGCCACTTGTTCCACAAAAGGCCACATTCGATGAAAACTGTCCTTTGTGCGTTCACTACCTGGACCCTTGGCACCAAGTGCTATAACCGGCCATAACACGTATGGTTCGATACCAGTGTGAGCCCAATTCGCTTGACTGGCATCGCGTAACCAGAGACATTGATCTAGCCATACGCGAAAGTGCCTCACACCAGCAGCAGCAATCGCTTGAACAGCTGTGTGGAAATTTTTCCACTGCTCATCAGAGAACTTGTATCGCCCTTACTGTTGATGCTGAACGTACGAAATCGAAAAACAAGGCAACTGATCATCAACATTGTTCCAATTTGGTTCTACAGCTTCCACCTGTGAACTCTTTAGTTGCGCGGCGAAGAGCTCGATATCTTGAGGTGTAGGGGAGAGTACGCGAGAGAGCCCTTTTCTTGCTTCTTTGACTGGGGCGATGCCAAGAGACTTGCAGGCGGAGGGGACCCGGGCTTGCATCTGGAAAAGAAGTTCTTGAGTAACGATGGGGCCGGAAGCGTTCAACACAGGGGCAGCGGGAGTGTTAAGCGTATGTGGCATGGCAGTAGTTGGCGTATACATGTGGGGCTGCGGCGACTGCGGCGGTTGCGGAAAAGGTTCTGTGAATTGCGCAGGTGGAGGTGGGCCATGGAAGCGTGGGGGGGAAGGAGCAGCGTTCCATGTGGATGAGTTGACTGCGGATGCGGTGCAGAAGTAGCGTTAAGTGATGATGGACTAAAGTGCCCATATGGCTGTGCTTCGTAATGGTTGGAGGGGTTGTAACTGTTGGTTGCACCGACTTGAGATGGCAGTGGAGCAGCGTCAAACGAAGACTGATTAGAGTGTGGATGTGTTTGAACGTGATGAGAAGGGACGGTATGATTGGCGATTGCCGTGGTTTTGTTGACTTGAGCTTCCAGGTAGGAGATGCCTTTCTGTAGCTTCTTCTCGGCAAATTTCATGAAACTCCTGCCCACGGCTCCGAACGGAACTCCTCTGGGATCATCCATGTTGACGAAGGGTGGAATGAGTGATTCCAGTGTCGTCCGCGGCGTCGCACAATTGCTGCGCGCGTCTGTTCAAGTCTACTACGAGAGTGTACGGTACCAAGGGCAAACCGTTAACAGTTCGGTTAGCTGTACAGAAAGGTCACCAGGGCTGCGGGGCATGCTAAGACGCGCAACTCTTCCTTGTTGCCGTGGTCAATGGCCATCGTTTATGGCATCATTAGCAACCGTCTTATCTGTCGCGGCCATGCCTCGTTCAAAAATCTCCCCGTTGCATGGGTTTGTGCTGTAGCGCATCGTAATTTGTCGAAGTGCATGAACCGCGTCTTCACATGGCAAACCGTTCGCTTCATCATGTGAAGATCACAACCCAACACCATTGGAGGCAGGAAAATGAGGCACTGCAGCCCCTTGTGAATCGCAAGTTGTGATGTGCGGTTTCGCAAGGGGGCTTGCTGCGCTTGATCCGTCGGCGTCGGCGTCTCGGCGGGCATGCGACGTGGCCGTCGCCCACACACGGAGATTGGTCATTGAACATTGCTGTGATGGGTTGTCGGCCAATACAAAAGCAGCAACAATCCCGCCAAACCGCCCTCACGAACGTCAGCATGCATCCGTTGCATTCCGAGGTGATGAACTAGCAGACTGCGTTTCTAGCACACCGATCCGCGGTTGCTGGCAACGCTTGGCGTACAAGGTTAACCTTCCTTATAACCTTCGGAAGGTAAACCTCATCGACGCATTATCATAGATAGCACTATCATGGGTCTGTTGGTAGACCATGATGGTCTACCAACATACCTATGTTCCAAAGCGCCGACGGATTCGTCTGTAATTCAGTTGCGTTTTGAGCAATGGCAACAGCTCGTTCCGCTCTTTGAGCTCGTTGTTTATGCACATTTGCGTTGCAACCTTGAGGAAGAAGTGCCACCCAGAACAAAGCTTTGTGTATCCAAATCCATGAGGGCACTTTTATCCCCCGTCTTATACGAGCAAGCAGAAGTCAAAAGGTTCAAAACGAAGGTGGTGTTTCCCGTTTTCGTAGCGACAGAGATCAATTCCGCCAACACCCTACAGACGTTACAGACATGCTGCAAGAGTGTGCATACAAAATCGGAGTCCAAGTCTTGACTGTGAAGCTCACGAATGCTTTCGTAGATATTTCTCTGTGTCGATTGCAAGGGACCGACAGTCTTGGCCCACGGTCAACAAGACTTTAGTTTCACGTACCAGCGGGTCACAGTGCAAACGAAAGCTCCGGAGTATAGGGATCCTTCCGTTTACAAGTCGACAATCATCTACAGACAAAATCTATCATGGCAATCATTTGGGCAGTGACTAGGAGAACCTCATACGAGGGTCCCGAAACGCTAACCTAAGACACAACGCTACATCAGCCGTTTTCGACGGTGCGACCCTTCCAGAGGCGCCCGCACCATCCGAGCGCAGCTGATTCGGTCGTTGTCTTCTCTCCACGTTCTGAGCAACCGCGCGAACATGAGCGCCTACGCTCGCTTTCTCCCGCTTAAGCACTCATCGCCCCCTTGCTTCCCCTTCTCTCTTGCTCTCCATCCCCTTCGCTGTTCGGGCTCAAACCCCTTTCGCCCCACATCATGCCGTCGCTGATGCTCAAGAGCTTCGACTTCCGCGGTCGCGCGGAGCCCATTCGCCTTGCCCTCGTCGTCTCGGGCATTCCCTTCGAGGAGGACCGCTTCTCTTTCGCGGAGTGGCCGCACATCAAGGCCACCACTCCGTACGGCTCCGTGCCCACACTCGCGGCTGACGGCGAGGTGTTGGCGCAGTCGGCTGCCATTCTGCGTTACGCAGGGAAGCTGGGCGAGCTGTACCCGACGGACGCGCTGGAGGCTCTGCGGGTGGATGAGATTGTGGACACCGTTGAGGACATGGCATTGGTGGCGTACGCTTATAGGGGGGACGACATGCAGAGGCTTAAGGAGCAGCGCAATAGGTTTGTCAACGACGCCGTGCCGCGATATGCGTCTGCGCTGGAAGCCAGATTGCAGAGCTCCGCCGACGCTCCGTACGCTGTGGGTGGCAAGCTTTCAATTGCGGACATTGCTATCACGTGCTTGATCAACAACATTCAGAGCGGCGATTTGGACTACGTGCGCACTGATATCTTCGAGTCGTACCCGAAGCTTGTGGCCGTGCATAAAGCCGTCATGGAGCTCCCGAGCGTTGTGGAATGGTACAAGAAGTACCCGATCAAATATCAGACTCCCAAGTTGGAGTAAGACGGCTTTACTGCTTTTGAGCTTCTGCATTGCAGTTTCGTGTCTTGATGTTGATAGCTCTACGAGCAGGTGTACCAACTGCTTATCAGTCTTATTAGTCAAGCTATTTACATTTTGTTCAAATCGTTTGTACCTCTGTCAAATGTCTCTATCGAAGTCGCAGTGGGCCAGCTGGCCAGTGATTCATCTTTGTCACGCTAACTCCCGTACGTATGGATAGCTACGTAACTCATATTCACAGGCAGCTGTAATCATTGCTGAAAAGTATCTTTGTGTGAATCATGTTCTCTTTCAACTAAGCGAACCTGCTTTGTTACTCTTTCCTGCCTCACGGAACCGCACATCAGCTGCGTTGACTACTACAAGGGTAATCAAATGCGATCCTGTAAACAGGCAATGACATCGTACAAGGGTACAGACACCAATGCAGTACGGAGCAACAAACGCTACTACTTTTCTTCTTCTTTACTGCCGTCCCAGCTTCCCCATTAAGAGACGAGACACGACTACCTATCTACATAGTTGCCTACATTCAGAAACTCCAAAAACTTTCCAGGCCACTGCCGCACCGTTTCTGGCCATGATCCTTGCCCTGCTCGTTTGATTTCGACAACGTTTCGACCCAAGTGCGAATCCCTACCACCAACTTGTTTCGCTGCGCCCAAAGTCCTTAGGATGGCGAGAACACGCGTTGCACGTGCCCATTCTTCCTTTCATACGCGCCTGTTCCCCTTTTTATCGTCAAACACTCGTTGAGTAGTAAAGATCTCAGGCAGCACAATTCACGCAAAGGGGCTGTCATTAAAACGACATCTGCGACAGCAAAGGGGGCTGAGAGGTCCTGTCTAACCCACAAGTCGTTTGTCCATGCAACCAGCTGTCCAACAGGGTTGATCACCCTTTCGTTCGAGACCAGTCAAGTGGCTTACAAAAGAATCAACTTCTTCAGCAATTCTATTCGTAGCTTCCCATAGCCGTTTGTACATGGATCTTCCAACTAGAACACCCACATGTTGAAGTATTCCTGCTGATACTAGATATCCATCTCCTGAAAGTGCCTTGTTTGCTTTGCCTGAAAGAAAACGACCTCGAGCCGCACTTACGAGGAAAGTGCCGTTGAGACAAATCGCCGCAGCTGCGTAGTCCCGTTCTGTGAAACCGAACCATGTTGCTACTTGTTGATCTGATGTGAGCGTCTTTTTCCCGCGAATGGCGTTCCTAATCAGATCAGGTTCTTGAATGACCAGCGAAACGAAGGCGGGCAGAGTGATGCCCACAACGGTTATGGCTGTGAAGAATGATTCCATGCTGTCGAACCAATCTTTACGATTGTGAATGGCGGCTACCACTCCGATGGAATAGCTAAACAAAAACCACAAAGCACTAATTGCAAATCGCCACGGAGCGGCAACCAGTACTCCGTGCTCTGTGGGAATACAAAACATCTCTAGCGCTTTCAGACGGGCGACACGGGCGTAAATATCTGGAAAAGGCTCAAGAGGTCTAACAATAGTTGCTTCACCTTCATTGCGAAGAACAAAGTAACAATTGTTAGTTGCTGCCATCATGTAAGGAAACAACTCATGTGTGCCATACTGCTCCCAGTTTTGATCGGTCACGAATTCACTGTTCGAGGGCGTCCAGTCCTCGACACGAAACCCTTCTCCTGCTTTGTGAGGTATATTGTATCTCGTTTTGAATTGCTTGATCTTGTCTTCATGCTCCTTCAGAGCTTGCCCGCGTGAGCGCATGTGTTGCTCGAACGTTGGGTAGTCCTTCATTACTTCCTCAGGATTTACAACGGGCGTACCGCCGATGAATGAGCCGTCGCGTTTAATTCCTTTTCGAACTGAGCTATTTCGTTGTAGATTCCACGTGAGCGTCTTCCTCCTGAGCAGCACGGAAAACCGATCATACGCATCAAAGCCCGGAAGCTCAATGGTACCACTTGTGCCGGTTTCGACAGAGCTGAACTGTTGCAGATCGGGATGGTCTTGACGAGGAAACGTTATAAGACGGCTACCACGAAACGACTCTATGTCTTCGTCACGCCATGGTGTTTTTGCATCCTCAAAGACAGAAACATTAAACTTTTTCGACAGATCGCATAGCCTTGTTATCACCATAAACTTTCGCGACAGGAACCGTAGGCTTGTCATCATCATCCTGAGGGTAACCTTTGAAAACAACGGCTTTGATGGTCAACTTTGTGTAATCTTCAAGAGATGCCAGATATCGGGCGAAAATGTGACAGCGCGTTCTGAGACATGCTTTGGACCTCCACAAAGAAAGAACGAGCGGTATATGACAAGGATGCGGTCATAATAGGTGTGTGTCTGCCGACCCTAACTGTAGTCGAGTCCGGACCTCACCAAATAGAATGGCCCGCCGAAAAGAAGTTATATTTGAGAATTGTGGCAGCTGGTGTTATCGTCTGTTCGGAGTGCAGACCTCGGACTCTGCAGAAACAATTGCAATGAGTACGGATGTCAAAACCGTTTGCTCTAGGTTTCCGTAAAGAGATTCATTTCACTGTGTTCACGGGATGATATTGCCTTTGGTCAAGAAAAAAGTCGCGCTTGCCCCGCCATTGTTCAAATACAAGAGGTAAGCAGCATACTTCGACACCAGCCCGACATTGTCTTGAAAGTAAATGTAGAACGATATGGCTATGTTGCAAAGAAGGTCGCTGATCACCATCAAACCCCGAAAGGCCCATTCTGAGGGACGTGTTCCGATGCCCGTGATCCATGCGCCGTGCCACTGGAAAGCGGGGATGACAAGCACGCCGCCCAGAGGGCTGCCGCGCAAAGGCTCCGGCACGCGTGTGAAAATGCGCAGATGCGGGTGGCGCACCAATGCGGGTGGCGCACCCATGCGCCGTGGGACGTTGACCTTCTCGCGCCAGGGTGTGGAGACAATGACTGCATTGCTGACGGAGTGCGACGCTTGATCATCAGCGACGACGGCGGCGTCTCGATACTTTGAAGCGCATGCGACGTGGCGGTGGCCCCTCACGGAGATTGCTCATTGAACATTGCTGTCCTGGGCTGTCGGCCAATACGAAAGCAGCAACAATCCCGGCTGCTCCGTCACCATGATGTCTCCGACCTTCGCATTCCGAGGTGATAAACAAGCAGAATAAGGATAATGTCGATTGCCACGGACCGACAGTCGCGGCCGACGGTCGACAAGACTTCAGTTCCACGACGCCAGCGGATCACAGTGCACACAAGAGCTCCAGGTGTATAGAGATCCTTTGACGTACCGTCGTACAAGACAAGATTATCATCTACAGGGGAATCATTTGGACCAGTGACCAGACGATCATTTTTACAAAATTGGCGGTTTTGCTCCGTCTATGAAGTTGACTTGAAAGTGTGAAGTACAAAAATCTCACGAGCTCACTCTTTGCTGCAGGTTGGACCTGACAAGGTGCGTAAGATTCTCTGGCAGTCGATACGTCTCAAACACATAGTTGCTCGTCTGCATCAAGATAGTGCCGTCCTCCAAAACTTCGAACGGTGGAAGGACTGATGAAGGCAAAGTGTGGCAAGTTGTATACGCTCGCCTCCAAACGAAGGAACCTGTCGTGACATCGATGATGCCAAGCGTCAGCAAAGGCAGATCGTCTTCTACATTTCGCTGAATATCATTCCAAAGCACCAGGTCGCCCACTTGTCGCATGCAAATGCTCGCTGCCTTGTTGGGCTTGAACTGAATCATGCGCTGCAGCTGGTACGTTTGCGCGTCGTACACGAACAGTAGAGAGGAAGAGCGGACGTGAATGACGAGCCATCTCTCGTTGAGAGACATGGTAGTAGGCGGCGCCACAATGCCATGTTCGAATGACTCGGCTTGCAGACTGTCTCTCTGCCATACGAACGCTTTCTCGTCGTGCAGAGTGACAAAACGCGGCCCGTATGCACATGAAATGTGGCTACTCACGGGCTCGTCAATCTGGCGGATGTCGTGTGAACTATCATCGTTGATTCGAATCACATAAGCGGCCGAAGTGCAGAAAGCCAACACCGAACGGCCATCCAAGCGCGACACGCTAGCAACGTTTTCAAGCTGCGGAACGTGACAGCAAACGCTTTTTGAACGCAGGTCGAAGAACAGCAGCGCGTGATCAACGAGCGCCGCTACAGTGAGGCGACTGAGCAGGACAAGCGCGCTGACCTTGCCGTCGACGCGCATGGAGCGCGCTGACACGACGGTGGCGCTGGGCAGGTCGAGCTCGATGAGGGAGAGGAAGTGCTTGCGGAAAAACTTGGTGTGGGAGGCGGCGACGTGGAGGCGAGACGGGTAGAGCGTGAGCGAGACATGGTTGCGTGTCGGGATGCGATATGGCTCTGTGTTGAAGTTGGCGAATACGGTGGGGGGAGGGGAGGCGGACTCGGGGAGGAGGGCAGCCAGGAGCGGAGGGTGGGGACGAAGAAGTGGCTCATTTGGCGGGGGCGGCGGTTGTGGTGCAAACGGGCGTTGCTCGGAGCGTGCCAGCCACGGTGGCTTTAAGAGGGTTGGCTACCGTCATTCCCAAATTGAGCGGACCAATGGGTGTTGCGCAACAATGCAGTGGGATAAACCAACAGAAAGCTCGAGCGTCATGCTGATCGAGATCATTTACATCGCTTCCCTCCGGTAATGTTCGCCATCGGTGCCGACGGTACCCGAAAGCGCACGCGGCGGCGTTTCGATGATGGCGCAGGCGCGAGCGCGCGTGGCGCATGCTCGCGTGCGCGTGAAGTGAAATGCATTCCGCGGCTCTGCGAAGGTGCGAAGGAACGCTCCCGAATGCTCCGCTGGCACTCGAGCTGAGCAGCGTCGCCTTTCCACCGATCTCTGCAGCGTATCTGCATATCATATGATGCACACGCACCGGTACGCAAGTTGTCGTGCTGTCCCCATTGCTGCCGACCTTTCTTGGCGAAGCGGACGCACCGAAGCGTCTCACGCCCTCCATCGAACAAGCGCCCTCTGTCGCACAGCGCTATGCGTGGCGCCTGTGTTTCCTACATGTCTATATCTAGCGCGCATATGTCATAATTCTGTAAAGGAAACGTTTTACTATATCTTCGTAACATATAATTTATCCTTGTAGTTGAAGTTCACACCGTATCCTTTACGATCACATACCAAATTGTTGGGCAATGCAAAGAAAAAAAAAACAAAACAGAGTTTGATACTGCCCTCAGAGTCTTCTAGAAATATATGGTCCTATCATAAACATCGTCGCCAGCTCTTTCGAAGTGTGGGATTCCTCCGAAGCTAGTAACTACCAACACCCTTAGGTACTCGGATGCAAAATGTACCAATAGAAACCTGTTCCGATTTTTCTCTCCGCCATGACCCCCTCGGAACACAGGAATGGAACCAAAATCACCCTGGTATCCAACATTATTCTCACTTATAATATGTCCACAGAATATTGCCAAAACGTTCGCGCTCTCCAGCAGCTCTAACAATGCATGAAGTTCTGATTCATCCATGCTGTCATCCAAGTCGTGAACATTCATTATTATCTTTTGATCTTCAGCAACTGCCTGCTTCAGATCCCGTTCTAGCCAACTCATCGAACTTGAAATCTCAATTGATTCAGTGCGCGTGTATGTTGCGTAGTTGTGTAACTGGATAAAATGGTACTCATTGTAGTTCCATGAGTAAGCTAAACTTCCGGAATCGTAGCTCTCCACATCATTTGCAGGAAACGAAGCAGAAGTACCACATGAGATCATACCCTTCATGTAGTCCACCGCTTTCTGTGCGCAACCGTTTGTAGTACGCAGCAAGTATTGCATTTCTAGCCACCACCAGCAGTCCTTCACATTGTTTTCATAATCATGGTTACCCAGACCCACATACAACGGATATTGCAATACATCCTTGTGTGCGCCGTTACCGTCCATCGAGTAGTACTTCTGAAACAGGTCAAATTCATGAGGATGGAAGTACTGCGTCAGATCGCCATTGATGATCACTCCCCTCGGACGACTTATGGTCTCACTCCCTCCAGGCCAAACCTGTAGATCTGTGATGGCGTTCATCGCTCGCACCTGATCCAATGCTTCTTGTTCAGCATTTCTGCGTTTGCATACTTCGTCTCCGTTGCATTGTTCTCCATCGCTGGGATCCTGCCACCAGACCAGTTGGGGATCATTCAGAATAATCATCGAAAAAGAGTGTTCATCGATTTCTGTGCGTACGGCACTTCGACTGAAACTTTCCGAAGAGCATGGCACTAAGTCCACACCATTGCCGCGAATGTAATTCGAACTGTTGGCTACATCGTTCACTTCATCATTAATTCTGACTAAACATGTCTCATCCTCGCCTTCAAATCCAGGTTGACATGGAGGAAAGCATTTTCCATTGTGCAATACCTGAGTAGGGCTCACACACACCTCAAAAGAGCCGCCGAATGCAGCACCTAGCAACAGGAAAGCAGTGAAATAACAAGAAACAAACCGCATTTCGAAGGAAAGGGAAACGAGAAAGTGGTGGTTCTCATCAAGCTAGAGTAAACGATAACAAAATATCTTAAGCTCTTAGATTCCCAAGAACTTTCACGGGTGGATCCTCAAATGAGTCGTCAGTTGTAGTCCGCCGACCTTATTCTGCAGCATGCCTCCAATTGCTGCTCTGCAGTATCATGTTCTTTCTCTCAAGTACAGAGATGGCGAATATTCAGCTCGAGGTAAGGTTCTGCCTGGCTGTTCTCATGTGCCAACTTGTACAATAAGTTCAACTCAGTTACTTCACTTATTCTACTATTGATAAGATTGCAGGTGTACCCTATTTCTCCATCTGAAGCCCTTACGCTCAGGGCTTAGTTGGTTTCCTCATCCCGCTGGACATCTTCCGAAATTAACGAATCCCAAGCCACAAAAGAGATATGGTGCATTTGCAAAACTAACAGAGCAACTTCCTGAAACGACAACTGTATTTATGTTTCGCGGACGCCCACTTGTTGGAGAAGACATCACGTACATTGACAAATGCATTTACATATTATCCAGCCTGAGTAGGCCTTTCTCGCATCCTGATTCTCCGTGGCAGGACTACCCAGATGCCGGAGACGTGATGTCTATAATCCTCCGGCAGTTTGGTTTTTGACAAGTTCTCAGACGTATGCGTGTTCGCTGCCCTATGTCTTGCTGGCCGTTCTCAACTGTGTTCTGTATACTGTCCTGATCCTTCTTCGTGGCATGTTCATCTCTATGATAGCAGAAGTCTCGTTCGGGCGTTGTCCAAGAAGAAAAAGCAAGCACACTATGCTCACAGTTTTGACAAATCGAATTGTGGGTTAAAGTGAGCACAAGGCTGGTCTACTCAGTGAGAGAGCGTTTCTTTAACTAGGAATTCTCTGCAGTACATAGTAATTGAATTACTTACGGGTTAACGAGAAAGGGGGGATGTTCTCAATCGTCGCGAATGGAATGTCGCCGACAGAAGTGAAACATCATGCTAGCAGTAGAACGGTATTGATTTACACTGGGAGCGTGTAATACTGTGAGACATATTAAGTATCTATCGAGGCGAAAGGCTTTTCTGCAGATCTCCGAATATACTTAGGACTGCTCGTAATCGTTACGAAGTCTTCGATTTGCCCCGGATCAACTGATAGAAAAAGTTCTTTTGATTTCTTCGTACCAAAAATGGTTCGCCATGAACTGCAGCACTTGTGCTGCTCATCAACCTGCGCATCTTCCTCCGTCAAACTTTTGCTCCTCTGCGTAATATCATAAAACCAATGCATACTTATCTCTTCTTCTCCAAATACGTACCGCGGCATTTCTCGTCTCCTTAAGGAGTAATGAGCTGAGATTACCAATAAACACAAAAACAATGGCCAACATACAACAAGAATGATGGCCCATTCTTCTATCTGAACGCGAACAGTTGAAACCGCTTTGGCCTTTGAAACCAACTCTCTTTTCCATACTGATTTTGTGCCCGGAACTTTGAGATGTTCGCAATATTTGTAAGCTAAAGCGTATCTCTGAATGGATTGATCGTCTCGATTAAAACTTTTCCCCAAAAATCCCGCGTAAGCTGTGTGGCTAAAGAGATCATCACCAGTAATTCCTTTCCCGAAATCTCTGATTTCACGGCCATGAGTAGAAGCGATCTTCACCTCCCAATCTTCGGTAATGAACTCAGCGTCTCTTGGTATCCACGCAGATCCGAACAGATACATAAAATCTGTGTTGTTGTCGTGTGGCCATTCACCGTTCAGACAAAACCGAAGCTCTGCTTTCATTTGACCCTCTCCGAGTCGCCCAAAAATGTTTCCCATGCAGGATATCTTCGTGTCGGGAATTCTTATTATGAGTGATCCCGTATTGAATGTTTGATTCTGGTAGTTGTGGCTCTTAACTACGGCTATGTCAGTGTTTCTCCCAACGATGGTTATGACACTTTGAGTTTTATCTCCATTTGATCCGTACGAGTTTCTTTTGAGGTCATCTGTGAAAGGAGATGCAACCATATCGAGATTTCGATTTGTGTACAGAGGGGGTTCCCTAGCTAACTCATTGTCATCAGTTCGAATACATCTTGGGAAAATGGCCTCTCCTTGTCCGGTCCACACTGGGGCGTATAAGATGTACATCTGATCTTCTTCCGAATAGGCAACGCAGTTGTCCCCAATACGAGCCATATACTCAGAAGCTAGAGTCTCAAGCATTTCACTAAGTCCACAAGTTCCGTGATTATTCACGACAATGCTCATAACCTCGGGCTCACTGATATTCCTCACGAACGAATCCGTGGAGAATTCCAGCATTAATTCGATCGCATACGTACAAAAGGATATTATAAGTATCATCAGGGGAAGAAAACTGAGCCTTGAGAAAGATTGCGAGAAAAAACTGAAGCGGTCAATGGCCATACCACCCAAGGGTATGGAACGTCCTCTGGACATGCTAAACTTGCGATAGAATATGTTCAACTGGTTGATACAGAATCTGACCACAACATCGATGAAAGAGAAAACGATAATATATTTGAGGACATTGAAGACCGGAAGCGAAATGTTTGTTTCGAGGACCATTTCGAAGAGTATTTTCTGAGAATGAGAGTGAACGAACGAAGGGAGTATTGCACGCCTTCCTTCCTTTTTTCCTTTCTAAGTGCTCGACATGAACGCCTGTTAAATGATGGGTTGCTGAGATGGTGAGGTTGAACCAGAAACAATGACATATCTCAGTGAAGCGACGTTTCAATTGGCAACGTGATAGAACTTCCGAGGTCCAGGAGTGAGCTTTGTGCACTCAAGGCAGGAAAAACATGGTGTTAATGCTAGCTCACGTGACCTAAACCGTTGCTTCCAACTAGTGAAGGGGAGTTTTGGCACCTCTATTTTGCACAGAAATGTGAGATGCGTATGAAGTGCGGAGAAACTGGGTGTCTCAAGTGTCCTTGACGGACGATAAGTAGATACATCATGTATGAGTGATATCTGGAGGCAACACCGTATATGTGACGGAGAGGAGACGCAGTAAGGAGTCCCTCGCAGTTGTCAATTGTATTCAACAAGGAAAAGAGGCCTTCTTCTGCCTCAAAGTAACTTAGCCCCAGCTCGTTTTCATACTTTCACATCATATACGAATATTTCTTGATCGGTCGACTTCAATGCGGGATACAGAAATGCTTTGTCTCAGCCTTCTTTGTGAATAAAGCTGGTTCAATAATATATTCCAACTTGCTGGTCCGAGTAATGACGCGATCATGTCAGTAAACCCCCGCTGTCTTAAGAGCATTTCGTTCACTTTCGGAAGAACACACGACCGATTGACGTGTATGAGGTTCAGTAAGGAATTTTGCATAGTGTATTCCATACATCGTTTCGAATGAATTTCGGTTGCCAAAGATAAAACGCGAATAAAAGCCATACCGACTCCCTCAGAAATGCAAGAGCTCGAGGCAGAATCTTCCAAACTGAACTGCCTCTCTCCCGCACCAAGGACTCGCTTCGAACTTTAGCTATGCAGGTTACTGTGCTTGTCACTCTCGTGGTGCTGGTCAACGTGGTTCCTTCTCTCGCCGCCGGTGGATCGCTGGCCAGATGTTTCCGGAACAGAGACTGCGTCAAAGGACTCAAATGCCGAGGAACCTCTGATATCCTCTCTAACGCAGCCTGCACTAAGAGGGAGAGTTATTGCGCATGTGTTCCCTCAGACTTATCGAACTTGTTTTGTACCGTTCAAAGTTCCTGTAACCGTTTCGAAACTTGCACTGCCATCCCTCGTTCTCTCGTGGAACAGGTGGTACCGCAAGCTCTTTCCATCAGTTTGAAATTCTGCATAGATAACTCTCAGACGCGTTTCGTTCAATCTCCCAAAAGCTGCGCAGGAGGTTCGCGGTGTTCCGGAAAGGGTTCGGCTTGCCTCCAGCTTCTGCAAGCATCGTTTTGTGCTTCATCTTCAGTTCCTAGACGAGGTTCAAGCAGAAACCAAAACACCTCATCAGCAGCGTTACCTCAACCTTCTTCAGAGTCCATAGAGCCATCTGCAGAAACGGGACTCATTGCCAGCGTATCAAACCCCACCATAGCGCAAGCGACGCCTACCGCAAATCAGTCATCTGACTCGGGGTCACTTGCTGAAGACAATCTGCGCACAAACGTGTGCATTGCCTCCAAGTTTCTACATCACATGACTCCGGAGCTTCTCCTCTACAGAACCTCCTATGAGGCACACGTATTGTGTGACATCAATGGAAGTTGTGCAACCCCTGGCCATATTGTCGTGTACAGAGGTCAATCGATGATGATGAGCTCATACTGCTCGCAAGTCGAATGCCAGACAAGAGTGATGCATGTCAACAGTCCTCGTTACAAACGAAAACTAAGGATTGCGTCTGGAACAAAGGATTTGGAGTTTGCAGCGTTTTCTGCTCGATACGGCACAAGAGCAGAAGAGGTTGTTCTGAATATGGCTGTAAGAATGGGGCTTTAGCAAGTTTGGCGGAATGGGTGGTCAAGCCCGGAAGCTAGAAAGAACACCTAAAGGTGCGAGGGTTCGTGTTTCCAAGACGTTTACCTTTAGCGAGCATATTTCATAATAATATTGTTCTTTGTTGCCATCAGATTGGACAGGATGTTCTGCTTGTTTCGGCGTATGCGCTCATTTCCAATATAGAACCCTTCTACAATAGAGAATGTAAACGTGTTTCACGAAGCGAAAAGGCAGAACAAATGCAGCTCCGAATCGGCTTGTGTGAGTACGTTTACAAACGTGCCTTATGAGGCGAAAGGGCGCAACAAACACATCTCCGAATTGGCGTTTTGTATTGCATGCAGGAGCGTATGCAGGAAAGCATTGAAGCTGCTGCGGACATAGTTGTGTGCCTCGCTCCACAACGAGCACGTCAATGGATGTGTCCGCGGTAGACACATCCTCCCACACAATGCGGATTGAATTCTCGCCTGAAGTCGGTAGCAATTGACCATTTGGCGCTGAAGCAACGCTTAACGACGCGTTGGTATTGGCAGTGGTGAAAGATACTTTCATTCTGTGGAACGTTTTATCCCAAGAACCTGATCTCCAGCGTATGACATTCTGTATCTCCTCATTCATTGGCGTAGTGATGTCTCTGTTACATACGGTGGTGAATTGCGTCACGGCAACGTCTAGAACATACTGCACCGTGAACAGAACGGGTTCATTCCGTGGCCGAGTAGGAAGCGTCACTCTCACTTCGTTCCTTCCAGGCACAGGCTCAAGACGACTGGCATTGAACACGTTGACGTTTTCGCGCATGGCAACCACGTTTCGAGCTACCTGCTGCCCGTCAATGAGAGGGATAAGCCGAAACGCGTCGCGGCCCGTGTTGTAGGGGAACAGATATCGCTCTGTGATGGTTGCGGAGCAGTTGGCGTTGCGCACGACTGTGACGTCCACGTCGCACAAAAACTGCGGCGACTGAGACTGGTTGTGCGGCGGCGGTGTGTCGCATCGCAGCGTCGAAGCTTGCGCGTGAGAGAGGTGAACGCACAGAAGAATAAGGAGGAATGCGCGGGTGCGCGGCGTTTGTTTCATGGTGGCATGTGGGCTGACTCTGAAGGAAGCACTGGCGCTGACTGAAAGTGTGACGCACACTTTGTTGGTTACGAGCTTCGAGCAGGAACGCCGTTTTAGCGAAGAGAGATTGCGATGTGGCGTTAACGTCACCCAATTGGACGGTGGCAACATCTCAAATCTCAGATTTAGATACGAAGGTGAAGTGCTCGTGCCCTAAGTGTAGATGCCCTCAAATTCAAACCAAATAAAATTTCAAATGTTGACGTGGCACGATACGCACCGTTGCGCGTATCACTTTCTGCGCAGATCGTACGAGATCAATGACGCGGAAGCAGAGAGCGCGTTATTGTGATCCGTTCGTGACTCAAAAGAGCACTCAGCGTCATGAGTAAGGTTGCGTGAGGAGCTCACGCAATGCCAACCTTTTAAAACTTTTGGACGGCTCTCCTGCATTCCAACAGCAGCCACAACACAATGCGAAATGAGTCTGTGCTTACGTCAAAAAGAATACGAAGGTACAAGGGCAGGACAGTAACCAATGTAATTGCTAAACATTGCTAATAGTATGCAATATGCAATACAATTTTCAAATTGCTCTATTATGGCAATATATATTGCAATAAAAATGTCGTTGACGTGCAATAAATTTAATACCTAACCAACATGTGAAAAGTTTGCAATAATCTCACATGACTGCGCTAGTTGAAATATAATTGCAGCAGATACTTTTGACTGCATTCGCGCTATACAATAGAGCATGTGGTGAAGCATAAGTAACAATCATAACACGTTTTGCGTGTCTAATTGCAGCACAAACGAATTTTTATTGTACGAATTATTTCCATGATGCAAACAAAAGCCTTTAACCATTTGGAATGATCACATGTGATTTAAATTATTGTACGTGAAAAGCGTAGTATTAAGAAGATGCTTCTGGTTTTGATACACGAAGATAATACTCTAAATCCGTATTCAAATTCGCACTTGCTGTTAACTAAAATGTATATAATTATATCAGCACTCCAAAGGTTCAAACCTGAGTCGCAGGGCAATAATACTTCCAAGACTACAAATAAAGACCAATATATTTGCATTACAAAAAGAAATGCAATAATATTTGTATTGTGAAATTGCAATGCTTGAGGTGGCCGATGTCGCTGCTCCCGCCGTGAGGGCACCGGTGCTGTACCCCCGCCTCAGCACTACGACAGTCCGTGCCACACAGCAGCCGCAGAAGCAATCGCGGACCGTCTCGCAGCAGCTCGATCACACCCCTCCGCTAAGCATCCCCACACCTCCGTATCATACCGCCTCAACCTCCCCCGCAGCAGCCGGTGCACCACGCCTTCGACTTCAAGCCCCACCTTCTTCCCCTACCACACTGGTCACAATGCTTCCCTCGCAACCATGCCTTCCCCTTGCCACATAGTGCCAAACATTACTGCCCTGCACATCATGCGCAATACCGCCGCCATGCACAACTCCGGGGTGTCTTTGCGCAGCGACCTCCTCTCGGACAGCACCCGACTGCCTCGGATCTACTCTACGCTGCCACTGCGAACCACAGAATGATGGAAAACATGTTCACTGGTCTTGCGCAGGCGCACGCCGCCTTCGCTGCCGCTGTCATCCAGTCATTCTTCAGCGATGGCTGCAAGAAGGACAGCCTCGTGCCAACACTGGCCGAGTTCCGCCTCGCCCGGCGTCAAATCACAGATCAAGCGCGCACGGAATAAAAAAAGCAGCATGACGAGGCGCGCGCAAAATGCGCCCGTCTCGAAAACGTTCATGCTAGTGTTGTCTCCACAGGCTCCGTTCGCCCTGTCGAAATCACATGAGCATGAAGTTCCGGTGTCACCACATTTTGCAGGTCTCCGTTTTCAAGTATGTTTACACTGCTGGAGCCCATCACAAAGAATGCACCGTTATCGTCGAAGAGGAAGGCGGCAGCGGCGGCGGCGTGGAAAACAGCGCGCGGCTGAGCGACGACGGCGGTGGTGGTACCGTGGCGCATTGCAGCGTGGTCACGTACGCGCGCTGCGACGAGCAGCCGCCGTCGATGACCACGAAGCGGCCGCTTTTGAGCGGCTGGGGACAACTGCGCTTTGAAGTGCAGCGCTCGATGGGGCAGCAATGCATGGCGCCGCATTCGACACGCGTCCATGTTGGACACGAGAACGCGCACGCTGCGCGCGTGCGTGTCGGCAAACGCTCGCACGCCTAATTTATTGACCAATGCGGCGACGGCAACAAAGCAAGCACGGCGATGGAAGCAATACGACGCAACTAAGGTCACGCATGCGCGGCGTGACGAGCGCGACGTCGAGCGCGAGCGCCACGCGCTCGGCGACTAGACTTCGTGACAGTCGCAGCCGCCGTCGTGCCACTGTAGGCTGCTTGCATGCCATGCAGCGGCAGCAGGCGCGGCAGCCCGGAGCGGCGCTCGGCGGCGTTCTTGATTCCGTGTCGCCGCCGGCTTCGGAGGCCGTGGAGACCATGTTCCTGCTGCAGTCCGAGCTGCTGTTCTTCCTGGAGCAACATGACGCGTTTGAGTGCGCTGTTCTTCGTACTTTATGTCTGAGAGCGAGCGGATAGCAGCGGCGAGCTATGGAACCATTTTTGTTCATCTCGATCGCACTGGCCTTCTCGCCCATCTTTGCCGCTCCCACTACCGTCAAATGGGCGTACCGAGATAGGACGTGGAGAGCTGATGAGCCTAGATGATCTCTTGAGTCCAAGTTCGTCTCAATCGATCTCGATCACCTCGCTTGGGTTGAGCCGCCTGCGCTTGACATCATCATCAACAGTTATTGCTTCGGAACCACCAACAAAACGTTGAATGTCCCGCAGCTCCTCTTGGTCCACTCGGTACTGTTTCAGCTTCTCTTTGTGAACGTAGTCCACTTTGGTGATGATCACATAGGGGTCATAGTCCCCACCAAGCACCAAGGCAGTTGCGCAATGCTTTTCGCTGCTGTTGAACGTGCCCCAGAAATGCTTTCGAGCAAAGTTCGTCGCGTGTCTGTTGTCCACAAACGCTCGGTACTTCATTGAAGGCGCACTGCCGCGGAGAAACGCTGTGACCTCAGGATGTCTTGGCACGAAAGCGTGGGGCTGCTTATTGGTCCCGACCGGCTTAGGATATCGCAACTGCCTCGCGCGAGCCGAAGCGACCGACGCCACGTGCGCATCACCAACCTTTTTTCGCACTTGCGGAGCACGTAGTGTCTCTCGCAGTAGTTGCGCGCAATTTGTGCTGATTATCTTGCTAGATAGTTGGCCAAGCAGCTGCTCATCCCTCGGATCTGCACACAGCAGCGCGCCGAAAACGTTACCAGCATGAGATGCGGATTGTGTTGCAGTACGGGTTGTAAATGCCACAGCGAGATACTGACGAACAAGCTCAGCAATCTCAGACGGAACCCCGTGTTTGGCATCATCTTCAGCGTAGCAGTTAAGAATGTTCACAATACACGCAGCAAGACCCGTGGGCGACATTTTAAGACACCGGGAGAGAAACTTGGCTCTGTATGGGACGCAGGACTGTAGTCTGAACAACATCTTCGCCACATTTGCTACCGCTCCTTCGTTCACGGGGCCAGCCTCGAAGACATGCATGACCGCCGTAGCAATGCTATCAGCAGAAGCGAGCATATTGTCCAACTCCGACACTCTTACCGCGAGCGCTGCCGCATGTGTGAGCATTGTGGGGGGCGTCTTTTGCACGAGATTGACGACTGACGGTCCAAAGTCGTTCCATCCAAACAAAGTTACCACAAAAACAAGCGCGTCCACGTGCTTTTGCGTCATGCATCCACCACGAACTGTATTTGCACCCGACTGCATGAGAGTTATGAGAGTTCGCGCGGGGTCTTTGTGCTTGATTCTGCACGCGGCGTGGAGCAGATCGGCCAAGCAAGAATATGTCTCAGAGAGAGAATCTTTGGCGTAGTCTACAGCTTCCAAAAGCGTTTGCGCCGCATCAGCTGCACCAGAGTTCACACGACGAAGTACAACTCGCAGCCCATCTTGGAAACTTTCCTCACACGCAAGGGCGAACGCTTGGCAACGGGGCAAAATGAACAGGAAGGTGCAATGATAGAAGTAATCCAACGTTGGTCCTGCGTTGCCAGTGTAGCCTTCAAATTCTTCTTTGTCCGGATCAAGACCGTCGAAAAATTCCTCTCCGTCTTTGTCATCGAACCCCAGAACAGTCATATTCACTTGCACATCATCTTCATCGATAACTTTCGTTGTGGAGATTGATGATTCTATAATGTCGTCCATTGAATAGCCGGTGCCATTTTCTTCGTCTTCATCGTCATAGTATCCGCGACGATACCGAGTGTGATGATCAGGGGCTTCTGCAATACCGCGGTCGTGTTTCTCCACAAGTGCCAAGAATAGATCAAACTTCGCTGATTGACGTAGTATGGACACGCGCGCGGCATCGTTTCCTTTGAGTTTCTTAAACGAAATGTTCCTCTCCGTGTACTTGTGCTCCAGCATATAGGTGAACTTGTCCGGCTCTCCATTCTGTTGCCACTGCTCAGCAACACCAACGAGTTTGTCCAACACAGCATCGTGCCGCACCAGCTCTCTGCCCGGCGTGCGACCGTCGCCGCGTATAAGATTGTACAAAAGCACGAGACGATTTCCGCCTTTAACCTCGGTCAACTCGTGTTGGCAGTCGGCGAAAAACGCAGTGGCAAAGAAGTACACAGCACTTCCTTCAGCGTGATCGAACACCTTGCGCTCGTGGCGATGCGACACAATCAACGCAGCGGAGGTGAAAGACGAGGGCAACTGCACGACAAGGGAGGCAAACATTCCGGGGGCCTTCTCAGTGTCCTGGTGCGGTTTGAAGAAATCACCCGGTTGATACAACACCAGTTTGTACAGCTCCGCTGACACCACTGCGCCGGGCACGCCCAACTCGGAGCCCATGCGCTGCGCGAGTTGCTGGATGGCGGTGTTCCATGCCTGCCCAAGCGAGATGGACGACGTGCAGATCTCGCGACTGGAGCGGACGGACGTATCTACGACGGTGTCCGCGCCGCGACCGAACGGCGACTGCACGGATACGGCGCGCAGAGCGTTGGCCTGCGACTGCTGAAGCGGCAGCGCGATGGCGCCCACATCGGTGACGCTGAGCGCGGGCAGGGGCAGCGTGTGCGCGGCGCCACCGACGGCGAAGGTGGTGGTGGCGGTCACGTTGTCCAGAGCGTTGCACAGCTTGGTGAGGAACGGCTGCGAAGCCATGTGTGCGCGCACGGCTTTCCGGTGTATCGTGCAACGATGACGTAAGCGCACTCGACTGGGCGTTCGTGACGCCGGGCCGCACGTGAAGGCGCCGACAGATCCGTCACTCGCGAACTGGTGGCCCACGCCACGACGCTGCGCTCAAATATCTTTGCGGATATGCTGTAAGCCGCTATTTTAGTGGTAAACGCTGTAATGCAGAAGTCTAAACGAGTTTACAGCATTGGGCGCATTTCGAGAGCCGTCACAATTTATATTGGTCGGAGTACAAAGAAGGTCATGAAAGTGTACGGCTGTTCTCAACAATCATCACGCCCTTGCTCTCGCTTCCTACGGAAACGAAAATTCGCTTTTGAACTTGTCTAGGAGGTTTCAAGGTCTTTGTCCCGCGGTCAAGGTCAGAGACGCCAAAACGAGTTCTTGGGCCAAAGTCACTGTCTGTGGGAACACAGGATAATGTTACCTCATTGATGATGGCCTTGATATATCTTTTTTGAGCTCTGACATTGCAATAGCGATACGTTTCTCTCGATAGTATCGATATGCGTGACAGAACCTCGCGTTTAGAGTATGTTTTTTGAATAAATGGCATTGATGAAATAATTAGTGCTATGTCTTCATATTTGTTAGCGTTTGAATATGTGCGTTTGCGAGTCAATGTACAGTAATCAAAGATGGGATTTCTAATAGTATCCTGGTCCGAGATTTGACCTCAATAGGGTGTTGCGGTCAACTCTCAGTCCAAAAAGCAAATAGATGACAAAGGCAAAACAATTCTCTTAGAATGTCATCTCTTCCGTCGAGTAGATGCTACTACGTCTTTTAACACAGTGTGATTCTTTTCTTATCTCACTGCCGTACAAACAACTATCAAGACCTTTTCGAACCGGAAGAATCAGATTTTGACTATCCCATCGCATCCGGGATGGATCCCATTTGCTTTGAAGAATATTTTGAAGTCAAAATTACTTGCAACAAAAATAGAACAATGTTCGCCCCCCGAACTTGTGCAGCTCCTTATCATTCCCAACAACGTAACTGTTTCTTAGTCCGAATAGACGAAACCCAGTGATCAGAAGTTGAAACATTTGCTGGCTGAGGCAGCATAGGTGATGCCAATAGTGCCTCTGCGTTGCACAACGCCACTAAAACAGCCATAGAATAGACAAACATTGTGAGATGTATGATTTGCGTTGGAGAAGCCACCGTATTTGGAGCCAAAGGAATCGGCTGGAAGCTTAAACTAGATATTGAAAGAATAATCTTCTTGGATTTTACAAGAAGAGTGGGATGCTATTTTAAGAAAAAGGGTTATAATTATGTCTAACATTTAGGAAGGTGTAGAATCACAGTTTCAGGAGAGAATTTGAGACTTAAGACTAACTATAGCAATTGAAACGTACATAAGAGCGAAACGTTGTCTGCATTCCGATTCAGAGTAGCGACAAGGACACATATGATAAATATGAAATTTGTTTTAAAACTTCTCTGCCGTGCTCTTCTAACTTTGTCCATTTACGGACAACAGAACAAATTTGTAACACGACCTGGATAGAAAACGAATCCAAATTGAACAAACCAACAAAACTTGACATATCAGATGGTCCGGCTTTTGCACAAAACAGTATCATATATCCAAATGCTGGGAAATGCCGTAAATAGCTTCTCAAATGCGTGAAAATAAACAAACCAAATGCTCTTTACTCTGGCTGCAATGAAACGCCTGAATTTTAGCGCGCCCAGCGCATCAGTGGCGCTCGATGATCGTGTGGGCTGTGTATTCGTCCTAGATATTCACCATCGATACTCTACGCGCGCAGATTATGGGTCAACAAAGCTCGGTAGTGCGAAGGTTGTGAAAAGGCAGCGGCGGAGAAATTAATAGTGTTCTAAGGAAAGAGGAAGATATTTTATCGTGCCGGGCCGATGGTGACGCTCACAGCCGTTGATAAGTGATATGTCGATATTGGTTCATTGGTGACATACGTAATATTTTGAAATCAAACTGTACCCAAGTATTGTTATTGTGATCATAATCTCTTCAGGAAGGAAAAATGCGGATCATTTCTGTTATTGCATCGCATTTGCGCGATCAGTCAGGACTTCAAAAACCCGACACTGTGCGTCTACCAAAAATCAATTAATTTTCAAATAGCAAACCGAACAAAATTAAATTTGTTGCCAACAATGTTGGAAACCCTTTTGTATGGAGCACCTTTTTGCTCAAATACAAAATCTGTTTTGGGTTTTTCGGAGACGCCCACTGTCCCAATCTCAGTCGTGCTGCTTGCTCTTCGTCAGTGGCTTCCTCCGCATTCCACAGCAAAGAAGAGATCGCTCATTCTCCTCTGTAGTCAAGAGCCAATCCGTCAGTTGCCCGTCAGTTGTCGTGAGCGTAATCCGTATCATCTCGTTCCTAGAAGTTTTGTTTTCACCCAGCCCACCCACCCTGCATTGCTTGGGGGTTGCTAATTGCTGAATGAGACGCGCTCTCTTGCGCTTTCTATCAGCTGAGGCACTAGTTCTTTTTACCCTCTGCTGTTTCAGAGTCTCTCTCGATGTAGTGAAAAGACGCCTGGAACAGTAACACTACCCAAATCTTTGCAATAAACACATGTTTCTCGCATTGTACACTACCTGCCCTGGCACTATCTCTAGCAAAGCGACTGATAACAGTTTCTAAGAAACGCCGTAGGGTAGCCGCTGCTGTGAATGTCATAGGCAGCGGCAGTGAGCGCCGATGGCACTCGCATGGGGTGCTACGATGAGGCCAAACGAGAGCTGTAGTGGTGGAAGGGTGGCGCCAAAGCGTGGCAGCGCGCTGCCGCTTCGCTCGCGCTCACGTGGTCACCCACGCCGCGGTATACAAAATCAGCTGGGGTGAGCGACCGAGCCCAGGACGGCTCTTGCGTGGTGCTCGGCACCCGCGACTGCAGAGAGAGAATATTTGAACGGCGGCGACCTCACTGCTTCGCTTGTGTTACAAGTACGAGAGCGATTCTGTTTACGCAGTTGGAGCCCCAACTACGGAACGGA
>JASCIV010000196.1:0-32930 GCA_030374735.1 Gracilaria caudata
CTACACGTACCACCCGTGGCTCGCCCTGCCACGGCGCATCCGGTCATCCGGTAAACCACCATACGTGGACACTATTCCTGCCCTTCTCAGGTGCATCCCTAATAGGGCCAAATAACTAAATAGAACCTCATATACTGAGGAAGCTACCGCCGAGCGGATACCGATATTATGAGAAACGGTAGAGCTTTTCCCCACAGGGGTCGTTTTGCTCTACATAGCCCTCATGGAATAAGGTGAACTTGCACAAAACTTCCTCGGTTAAACCATATCCGTGAAGATTAATGAATGAAGCGAATCCCTCTTCCTCTGTCGGAATATATGGGAGTGGTTGATTAAATACCTCAAACCGTTTCGCCAAAATGTTCCGAGATATCTTGTACAGTCCCCCATATTTCTCAAACAGACCATCGCACATCCGCGGCTCGAAAACGTTAGACACATCAGTAGAGATCAAATCGTGCACCTCCATCGCTCCAAAAAATAGGACGAACGAAACGCAATCTGAGCGAGGGTACCGCGAAAAAATTTTGCCAACCACCGATGAATGAAACGAGAAATCCGGGTTGTGAAAGGCAGAGCTTGATGGCTGGTTTACCTTTCCGCAGAACTTAGTTGCGATGAACCTGAAACGGCTTAGGAGTAACACTTTTTTTCACTGAGGGTTGTGTAACGAACACTAGTTACTATCGATTTTCAATCAAAAACATGTAACGAATTACTAATACATTTTGATATGTATTACATACGAAAACAATTATTTGATCACATGAAGACGGTATAATACATTTGGCAAGAATGCGATTTCTTTCCAGGTAAGTAAAAATTAGCAAATTGAACAGAACAAGTTTGGAATTTATTTTAGATGATACAATGATTATGTGGATTAAATATCAAACGAAAATCTGTTCTAATAAATTTGTAGATATATTTTAATAAGGTATTTTGTTGTTCAAAAGTTTTAATTGGTTCAAAAAATTATGTTATATGAATTATTGTTGTAATAACTTACTGGCTTTCATATTATTATATAATTATTTTTATGAGTTCGTACTACAAACGAGTTTTGTTCGTTGTTTATGTACGTGATGTGAATGCTTATATTATGACATTGTGAACATAAACAACCGCTGTTATAAAAGCTGTTAAGTGCAATTTCACCTATTACTGTAATGTAATTTTTTATTTTTATTTAACTGCAAAGTTTTGGTTGCTACTTATATTGTCACTTAGTTTGGGTGGTAGTTACTTTGGGTATAGGGTCGATTTAGCATTCTATATATAAAAAGCTCACACTAATTTAGTTTTATCGTACCTAAGGGTACTACACTTAGTGTCTATTCGACGGTGGCCTTATATGAGGCCAAAGACAATCAATATTCAGTAGAAATTTTACTACTTTGAGCAGTTTTTTCAGGGGGTTTGAATACCTCGTCTTCAAAGCCAGCTATCGCACTTAAAAAAATTCTTAGCCTCTGCTGATTTTCATCATCTTAGAGAAGAAATGAATAAGCGTGTATCCACGAATCACCTAGAGTTATAAAAAATGCTACTATTCATAGCAAGAGCCTAGAAAACCGGCTTTTTTCGTACCAAAATCAACGATTCTTATCGAAATCAACGCGTAAAAATATGCGTATGAGGGGTCAAAATGGTGCAAAAAATAATCGTTTTGGCAAAATGAAATCGGTCGAATAGACACTAGCGATGGTTGCTTCAGTCATCAGCAGCAACGTTTTCTAAGACTACTGAGAGACTGCAAAGCGGTACGTTACTTCTCGTTCTCTAACATTGAAAATTCCAAATTATTGTGGGCCACACTATTTTGTGTGACCCCCCCAAAATTTCACCTCACCGAAATAGTGTGGCCCACACTAATTGCAGTGATCACCTGTAGTTCACATCGCGGCCTCTTTGCCTAGCTCAAAATAAACAAACGTCTCTCTCACGAGGACAATGGTTCCCAGAAGAACAAATTTTCGCTCTCGGTGGAGAACGGTGCTTTATGCGGATATGCTGCAGGTGTGGAGAATAGACTTTTCTGGAAACGGAGCATGCGACATACTAACGGCGGTGATGGTAAGTAGGCCGCGATTCTTCGCACGAGAACGTGATTTAGGGTAAGGGCATTGGAACTGGAGGAGCTTTAGTTCATGTCAGATAAAAGACGCGACGAGATGTGGAACCGCTCATTTAATGTGGCTGATTTTGTGCTTTTGCTGAGAATGCACGAGACGGAGAACGAAACTCTGAATGGCATCGTGGCAGTGTGAGCTGGTAGATGAGCGAAGGAGCAGAAGGCATCTACTGAGAGTGCGCTACTTGGCGTTTTGAATAGGACTTGAGCGAAGGGTGGGAAGTTTTACGTTGCGTTGAATAGTAGTTAGAGTTGTTTAGGTCGAGCAGTTGGGGAGAGTGATATATCCCAACCAGTGACGCCGTTGAGGAACTGAATATCATAGGCGTACTCAGGTATAGTGGCCACGTTAGCAAGCAAGTTTTTCACGCCTTGCAACATATGTCGATGTTCCACGAGTGCATCAAGCGGCTGTTCGCAAGTGTCGGCTATTCTACAAAGCGTTGAAATTGCTGCGGTGCACGACTGTTCCGTGCGTAACAGATTCTGAATGAGCTCAATGGCAGTGTCCGCGGAGATGATCTGGGCGTTGACCATGGCGGCAAGCCCCTCAGAGTATCCCAAAAATAGGGCCCTATCGCAAAGGATCTGACGTGGTTTACTTAACTGCTCCACAGTGTCAGCCACGAAACGCGTCCGAAATTTGTGTAGCAAAGTATCCTCCACAGCGGCAACTGTGAGCACGATATTGGATGCCCTCGACGGATGGTTACAAACCTTTGCCGGATCGACCAACTCCGCGGTAGCCGCAGAGATGATGTCATCCTCAAGCACGGGGGTGTCAGCACGAAGCAGCATCTGCTGTAATAGCACGGCGGCGCGTTTGACGGGCACGCGGCCCTGAGCAACGGCGGCAAACACTCGCTCGCAGGTATCAAGCGGCGGATGTCTTTTCTTGGCCCTCGTGCGGCCGGGGGGGCTCGTTTTGCGCGGGCGCGGTCGAGCGGCGGCGGTGGAATCCGGGGAAGCGTCGCGCTTCTCGGGGGTGCGCGGGCGGAAGCGAGAGGCGTCGCGACTTGAAAGGTCAACAGCGTTGAGGGACTGCACGAAATCGTTGAAGGCATGTATCAATGGCGTGACGCGCGGGGCCTCAGCGGCGTCGATGTCGAACTCGAGGCGCACCTTCATGTTGGAGGTCGGCCGCTGGCGGACGCGACGAGGCGCTGACGGAGCGGCGCTGGCGCGGTCAACGCTCACCTTCACCTAATGCCACCAAACACACGCGACCAATCGCCAGCAGCCACGTCTTGATCTCATGTTTGAGTTTTGTTTTGAATATCGAGTTAGGATACACTACCGGGGCACGAAACAGAAAAATTATGGCCCGAGGGACCAATTTAATCAGGATTGTGTAAGGACTCTCCTTACAGTTACGGTGCACGCTGCTGGAGCAAGGCGCATGAGGCGCACCGCGCGAATTTACGAGCGGTGTGGGGCGCATGAACCGGGCATAAAAGCGGATACTTCGTGTATAGACGTGACTCCCGACTCGCCGCAAGCGGGTTTGAGCGTGTCTGCGCGCCGGAAATGCTCCAGCGGTGCGCTCCGCCCTCTTGGACTGCGCGAGCATAGGAGAGTGAGCGCGAAAACCTTGCAACATGACAAACCGCGAGGCCGGCTCCGGCGGTACCGGTGGTACCGGCTTTCTGTTTGGAAACATTGACAAGCGTGGTCGCTTGGACGAGGATTACCTGGATGAGGAAACCAAGGACCACATCGACCATGTTGGCGCCAAGGTCGATAACAATGATAGGCAACTGCGCGAGATTGAGTCCCTGCCGCTTAAGAAGGGCGCGGTTTCAGATGACGACGACGATTATGATCAAGACCCGCAAAAGCAGGACTACTACGATATCGATGACCCAGATGAACTTGACGAGAATACTCGCAGAGATATGAACGACCTTGCCAACCAGGCCAAGCCTGTCATAGATGAGGATGAAGACTATGACGAAGACGACGACGACGCCGATGCCCAACCTTCTCAACAATCTACGCAACAGAAGAGTCCTGGAGCAGCTTCTGGAGCCGTCGGTGCAGAACATACGGCGCGAGGAGGCCCTCCGAAGTCGTCTGATGAGCGCAAGCTGTCGTCGCCTGAGCAATCCGCCCTAGAACAGCAGAAGCGCCTCATGAGAGCTGCGCGCGAGGCTGCGAAAAAGCCCACGCTTGAGATTGAGTCAGCAGCCGCCGAAGAAGAAGAACAAGATCCGCTACCGTTCACCAAGGTCTTCTTTCGACCCCCGCCTCCATTGCGATTCATCCCGGCACAGAAGCGTTATGGAATAGTTCGCGAGCCTCAAACCGTGCAATTTGCGCCTGATGAAGGTAAGAAATTGCAGTCCGCGCCTAGTATGCCCGAAGTTGACCCCGTTGGCTTTGTGCTTGCGTTGGATAGAAAGAATGTTCTTGAGAGAAAGGGCGTTGTGCATCGTGTTGAGTTTGTGCCCGCTTACACCGAAGAGTATGTTGATGCCGCTCGTCCGCTTGGTGACCAAGCTGTCATGGAACCTGTTCAGGAAACGCATGCGCTTGTGCAACAGGTAGATTGGGAAAATGATATTAAATGGGGTGACCTGAATGAGGAGGACGACGATGACTGGACCAAAGAAGCCGTTTGCGAGAAGCCCGACGTGCAGATGAAAGACAGCGACGACGATGACGACGAATTTGAAGACCCCGTGCAGCTCAATGTTCAGGACAGTGCTAAGGAGGCCGGCGCCGAGTCCGATGATGATGTAGAATGGGAAGATGGTGGTCTACCTGGGGACGAATCGAACACCACAAAGGCGGAGGCAATAAAACGAACTAATCCAGTAGAAGTGGATGCGCCAGCAACACAGGTTTCTACCAAGAGCAACCAGAAGCCAAACAGTTCTAGCCCGAAGCAGAGCAAAACCCCGCTTAGTTCTGCTGAGAAAGAGAATCATATTGAAGCCACTCAGAAGAATGCGGAGAGTAGTAATTCGAAGGAGGCTAGCCTTGTTGTTGCATCTCGTAATCTATTAGAGTCCATACCGCCCCAAAATCCCGATCTTCGGGACGGTAGCTGGGTGCACGGAATCGCATGGGATTCTCAAAGTGAAACTGAGCCAGATGATGCATCTAGTTTTTCATCTGACTCGCACAGGGTTGTCAGCGTCCGAGAGAAGCTTGCGCGATTAATTTTGGATCTAAACGACGGGAACATGACTTTTGAGCAGATGTCCGGTGAGTTGGTGAACAACTCCGGGAGCGTACAAAACGGGAAGAAGGTTCTTGATGTCAAGAGTCACAGTCGAGACTTGCTGCAAACAACTGGAACCAAGCTTCAACAACTTCTTGAGGCTGATCGATTTAACATTTCAAATGACTTGTACTACGCCAGTGGCTCTTCGACACATCAGAGAATAGACCGTAGATCGATTCTTCGTGGCCTTCAAAACGCCCCGCCTGCTGTGAAATGTCAGACGACTCACTGTTCATTGACCACACAATCGCTGCTCTCTTTCAGAAGACCAAAGCTTCATGCAGATGAATTACCAAAGAAGATGACATTGCAACCTTTCCGGAGGAAGAGGCCGAAAGGCGGAAAAGCACAGATTGCTGGACAGATTCCAAAGAAGTTATCAGAACTGCAGTGTTCTGTCAAGGATGCCTACCGAGTTTCTCTGTTCGAGTATGCACTTGAGCGCCAACCCTCTGTGCTGCCTATACCTGGCATGGCATCGAGAATTGTCACATTCGCGAGGAAGAATTCCGCTGCGGAAGCTGCTCAGGCTTCAAAGAACGCGGCGGGAACCGCTGAGGCAGACACCGTGTTCCTGGCACCGGACGAACCCCCGCCGGTGAACGCCGGTGACATTGAGGCGGATGGAAAACCCCTGTCTGTCATCGAAAGTCACGTATACTCTGCACCGTGCTTCAAGACGGCCACGCCAACAACAGACTTCTTGCTTGTCCGAAATGACAACGAAATGTTTGTTCGCGAGATCGATTCTGTTGTATCAGTAGGTGTAACAGAACCAAAGATTGAAGTCATGGCCCCCAATACCGAGCGATATAAGAAGTTCGCCAAAGACCGTGTATCGCTTTGGGTAATGAGGGAAGCTGCGAGGCAACGCAAAGATTTCTTAAAGCAACAGAAAAAACAGCAAAAAGACGATGACGGCAGTCTTCGTGACCATCGAGAGGAACCGCAACCTTTCATTGAGAAAGAGCAAATCTATAGGGCCTTTCCTCGACGAAGAACGTACCCAGAAACATCTCTCCTTAAACTACTTCGAGAGATGTCCAAGAATCAGAATGGAAAATACGTTATATCTGAAGACTTTACGAAAAACGCCCCCCTTAGGGAAGCGAAAGAGGCTGAACTGCTACGAACGCTGACACCTCAAGAGACGGCGGCATATGAATCAATGGAAGCCGGTTGGGAGCATCTGCTTGATATCGGTGTGCAAACGTTCACCTTCCCCAGTGGACAGGGAAATATTCTGACTGCAGCTGAAAAGACTGGACATGAGGCTGGAATAGCTGTCGCGACCTTTTTGAAGTGTCACTTGCTCAAATCACCGTGGTATCAGTCTCAAAATCTAATTGCTGCTCAACGCGCACAACGAAAGGATTTATTACAAGTTTTATCCTTGGCGAGGATTGTAAATGACTTAAAGGAGGGCGGAACTTCAATGGAATCGAGATTGATGACCCTTTCTGCCGCTGAATTGAATCATGTTCTAACGAATCATTACAGACTTAACCAACGGAAGATCCCTGGTAATGTTGAAGAACGAAGGGCTTTGATCCGGGAGATGGTACAGAGGAAGCAGAAGAGTAACGTACAGGACCTTTCGGATTACTCTAAAGTGATTCGAACGGTTTTGAAGAAGCACAGGGACGCTGGTCTTGCGAAAGGGGCGTCCATCGCGGCGACAGGAACCACAATGTCAAGTGGTACCATGCTTGGCATTCCGCTTGATATACAACGACGAGCGCTGGAGGACGGCGACGTCGAAGATCTTCCACTTGAAGCTGATGACTACTTTCCAGAAAGCAACGGAGCTCAAGCCTATGCCGATGCGAGAAAGGTTTTTGTGGAAAGAGCGAAAAAAGAGGCTTCGAAGAAAGAGAAAGCAGCTTCAGCCTCTGTATCAGCAAATGCAAAGAGCTCAAATTCAAAACCGAATTCTGTTTCACAAGCGAGCGGGAGCAGCGGTGGTGGCAGCTCAAATGCTGCACCTGCGTCCGGTGCTGGACCTAAGAAAGGTGGAGAGTCTGCAGATGACCCGAATCGTAAGACGAAGAAGAAAAGCACGCGGCTGAAAGTAACCAAAAAAGTGACCGGTCCAGATGGGAAGCCAAAGACTGTAATTACATACATCACGGATCCCGAGGAAATTAAACGACTGAAAAAGCGAGCGGCTGCCAAGAAGAACAAAAAGGAGAGCGGTCAAGGAGGGGGAGGAAGCGGGAAGTCGGATGGGAAGCTGAAAATTGCAATTGGGCTGCGAGACTTGCAAGGCGGTATAAAGAAGGGCAAGAAGAAAACGACACCAGTGGAGAAGAAGAAGCCTTCGAAAAAACCAAGTCCTAGCGCAGCACCAAGTCAAATGGACAAGCCCATCCAGAAGATTAGCGGAGAAAAGAAAGGACAGATTGGAAAGATCAAGATCAGCACGAAGCAGATAAACAAACAGAAAGAACAGGCGGCTTTGAAACGTAAGAGATCTCAATACGGGGATGATATTGTTGACTATCGAGCGAAGAAAACTGCGAAGACTTCGCGTCGAAAGCGGAATGGTACCGTGCAGCTGAATGGAATTATCGAGCAAATCGAAGATGTAGTGCGCAATACTGATGGGTACATAGTTCCTAATGCCTCTCCGATGAGGATTGCACGTCTTCATGATGGGGAGTCTCCGCCACCGGGTGCGACGGCAACCAATCTTGCTGTCCCCAAAAACACTGGATTGGACTTCACAGCTCCCGTTGACGCGAAGATAGTACCTTTATACGGCCAGATTGTGAAGAACCCCATGTATCTGAATCTTGTGCGACAGAAGTGTAAGAAAATGACGTATGAAAGTGGGGATCAATATGTTGCGGATATGGAGCTGATGGCATTAAATGCTCGTCTGTTCAATAAGAGAGCCGATGTGCAGTGGGTTGTGCAGCATGCGAACTTGTTGTTAGAGGTGGCTCGGGAAGAGGTGCTGAAACGATCAGACGATATCAAGGCTGCAGAAGAGATGGTGAAGCTGGAAAAAGCTGAAGCGAAGGCGTCCGCCGCGTCGACCAAACCTAAGAAAAAGAAGATGATGAGCAGCGGAAGCAAGAATAAGAATGGAGGGAAGCCTAGTGGGAAGAATAGTGGGAAGAATAGTGGGAAGAATAGTGGGAAGAGCAACGGGAAGAATGACGATGTTGTACTGGTTCAGGATCATTCAGACGATGTCATTGAAGTGAAGAAGACGCCAAAGGTTGACGTCATTAACCTGGATGAGCCACAGACGGACAAAGATCCGCACGAGCCGACGGTGCTACTCTGACAGTGGGCTTAGCTTTGTACTCTGTTTAATTTTGTTTCTAGGCAGCGTCCGTTCAACAATCGTTGAGGTCATGTGCTGCGAATGTAAAATCTGGGAGCTACTACTACCCGTAGACGACTAACTTTTGACCTTTTTACGTTCTCTGTTGTTGCCTGTGTCGCGAAGCACGCCGAACGCGTTACACTAGGAGCGAAAGTGATTAGTACTGGCTTGCGAAGTTTTCCTGAAGCTCGAGGGAACCTTCCAAGTCCCAAGTTCAGATACCATTACCCTTGAACCAAGGGTGGAAGAGCAAGTCTTGTCTTCTGTACAATCGTTCGTTGCAGCACGGGCATCATCACGCTTGGAACTTCCAAGTTGTGAACGAGAAAGTTATGTAATTGCAATTTTGAGTACCGCTAACAAATGACCTGTTTCCCACTGATCTACACGTACCGGTCTGGAGCAGCCGAAGTGGTTGAACTCTCCACACTCGAAGTTCGAGACTCGAACGTTTTCAAACTGTCCCCTGCACTGGATATCTACGAGCGTGGAGGGTTTTCGTTCGGTTGTACCTACTCCCAAAGCCCCGGGCTGATGTGAGTGATTTCATTCAATTAACAGCCGCTATCCTCAACAAATGATGAAGCACGTGAAGATCCTCAAACGACCAACTTCAACTCCAGCGCCAACGCCGTCCGTGCGTGTGCAGCGCGAAGTAACACAACTTCTTGAGGCGGCCTTGCAGCGGGAGCGCAGTCGGCTGGAAGCTTCTTATCGACAACGGCAAGATATGCTTCTACGAGCCGTATCGGATGTGCTCAATGACACACTGGAGCGAGTGGTTACCGCTGCGACGCGGAGAGAAGTCGAGACGCTGATGCAAGCGTTCTTAAGTCTGCAAGAATCAGCCCCGAAGCCAGTTGTTTCAGAGGAAGAAGTCGGGTTAGCCAAGGAAAATTTCATCAGTGCATTTGAACAAAGTGTTCTACCGGAGTTTGAACGTTCCATCGCAACCATGTTAACGTCCTTATCGAAAAACGTGGAACAGGTGGTTGACGAGAAGTTGTTATCTCCTTCCGCTTCTGTTGTGACGTCTTTGGAGACCGCGGCGGACAAGATTCGTAGTGCTAAGGGCGCAGTAGCGGACATGGCACAGGACGAAGAATCGGCCGATTTGGCCGCGGTGCAAGCGGCTTTGGACGCTGGGAAAATCAAAGAGGCGTTGATGCTGTGCACAGGGAAGTCGATCAAGGTCAAGGCAAAGGCTGTGAGTGGAGTTTTGGACTCTTCTGTGAGACCAGAAGACGCAATGGGTGGTGAAGTACCATCTATGCTAGATTTGGTCAACTTTGCGGCCGTATTGAGCATGGACCTCGCGGATCGAACAGAAGCACGACTGGCGTGGCTGTACGAAATCATCACATTGATGGACGATGCAGAGATTGACGGTGACGCTGACACGGAGAGTACGAAGCGAAGACTAGCCGGGACTATCGAAAGGTTGTCAGAGTTTCAAAAGAATGGAACTCCTGCACCAGCTGAAGCAAAACATGCTAAGCTTTTGCTGAGAGTGTTGAAGGCGCATTTGAATGGAATGTCAGCATAGGAGTTGGGATCTGTCGAATTTGTGTTCGTCATGCTGTGGCTTATTAGGGCAAAATAGGCAGTTAGATTGGGTAGAGTTGTGTGCTCCAGTCGATGACTTCTCCGAACTGCTGAGCATTCACGATTAATGGCCAAATTGAGTTTTGTCCGTGTGGTTTATGGTTACTTTCCGCCAATGCATCTAGCACTTGTTTGCGTTCACAATTCATTGAATCCAAACGACTTGCGCTAAGTGGACGCCGTTGGTATCCGACATAACGCAACCCCTTGTTCTGCAAAGGAAAGCAATGTAAAGAGTTTGCTCGGTCCCTTGGGCTAATATAGCAACACCTGTAACGGAAATCTTGCTTGCGAGCAAGAACGAGAAACTTAGCTCTTCGTGTGCACGGCTGCAAGTGGTTTACGAGCGATGTTCTCTTTCTTCATTCAGGAACAAGTTGCGACAAGGGGCCACAGTGTAGATACACAGAGTAGACAAGAATATCGTGCATGGAGAACGAGAGTGACAAGGGCTCACCGTTTCGAAGTGTCACACATTGTTGAAGAGTGCGGCATGTGTAGAAACTAGAAGACCAGTAGTGAATGCCAATGTGTCAAGTTTGAGCATTGCTTGTAAAGATGGAGAATAGTGTTGTGGACAGGACTGAAGCAGACGCTGGGGATGGGACGATACTTCGGAGTATCTGGTGTGTATTTGAGGAGAGAAACTACAACGGGTAAACGCTAATATGCAAAAGCCCTTTGTAGCTCGACAACTCCCGACGAGGAGTATCTACGAAGGTATCTAACCGAGGGTTAACATTTCCAACTCAAAATTAGATGAGCTGGTTTCTGTCTGTCTGCCGAAGAAAAGTGGGGTGCTGTAAGCTTCTGAAAGAGAGCGTGTACGGCTGCGTGGAAGAAGGAATAGGTACGACGGCACTTCGCGCAGGCCAGTCCTACTAAGGTGAACGCTACCTTCGTAGAACGCTAGCGTTCCCCCGGTACTGGCCTATACGGAACCAAGTTCTCGGCAAGGACAACGTTTTGAGATGATGAAGATGATATTTATTCATGCCTGGGTTAACTTGCGCAGTTGGCCTTTCTAGTGAGAGAGCGTTTTTTCGACAAAGACGCTCCGCAGTAAGTCGTGATTAGGCTTACGTGCTCATGAAAAGAAGAAGAACTTGCCAAGCCAGTGAGGCGCGCGCGGTTCACTGCAGCTGCTTCACGACAGTACGCTCCAGTCAGCAATATGGATTGTACTCTGTTCGGGTTTGATCGCGTACGGGTGGAGAAGAATTCCGCTAGAGATCGCACGAACCGTTTGGGAGGGAACGGGACAAAAATTTTCAGGCGGCATGGGACGCCGAAATAATGTGCAACACCGGAGAGAATTAAACTGACCGCGGCTCCCCACAGAATGGATGTGTCGCGTAATAAGTAACCATCGGCTCCTGACACAATGAACCTGCTTGCCCACAATAATGTCTCGCCACAAATGAATACCGGTGACGCGGAGATGATCTGCAACGACGTTACAGAGGACAAGTAGTTGACGAGAGCAAGCGTGATAAAGGCAGTGCTGACAGATGACGTTCGCAGTGACGAAGGATACAACCCTTGTGCACATAAACCTTTAGGCGCGGGGCAAGGACGAGGGTGAATGTATGACTTTCAGCCTGTGACACGTGCATTTGAGCAACTGCCCGCGCTTCACACTTCGGATACCAAGGGTGACCCGGCAACAAGTTGGCGACGTCTCCAGTTTCTGGGCACGAAGCGCTGACATTCTCTGCATTCTGTACGTAATGTTACAGAGGCAGCTGGTGGCGATGACGTTTACAGCGCAGCACAGCGCAACTGTAACCGAGTGGCGGTACGGCGGTGGCACACGCTTGCTCACCGTCCGTTAAACGTGCCAAACCAGACAACAAGGCATGGACATATCGACCAACGGGGACGTCACGCACAGCGCGTCAAGCACGCCCGCCGTGAACAACTTCGATCATTCCGATCAGCCTCAAACACTGCTCTCGTGACATCCTTCTCACGCGCACATTGCACCACAACGCGCCACCAACAACCCAACCGATAAAAAAAAACACACACACATGCACCTCGAGAGACCGGAGAACACTACAGTCATCACATCTCTCAGGCTGCAAAGAGTAGTACCCCTGTATCGATTACAACGCCGCATCACAAATGCATTCCATACTGCTTCCTCTCTTTAACACCTGAAAAGAAAAACAGCTGCTGACGGAGCAAAACCCCCAACCTGAGTGGAAACAACACACAAGCCTAACAAAAATCGGCTGACACTTCGCGCTATCCACCTACCGTCACCCACAAGGTGCCACACCGGAACAAAATCATTCTATGTACAAAACCACCGCCATAGCAGTCAGTGATTCTTCTCGTCAATTTTGTCAAATGCGCTTTCATTAGGACTCAGCTCCAACGCATCAATCCACATTCCACCGGCACGAAAGTCACCCGGTAACGCATCTGACACCACCAGACGTTGATCCACCTGTCTCATATACAACACACATCGTTCATAAACCAACCTAGCTCGATGCACAGAACCGTACGCCAATTCTAAGTCCTCATACAACTTCCAAGTGGATCTCATGGAGGGTTTCAATCGAATGCTCTTCTCCAACAGTTCTCTAGCCCTCATAATATCGCCCGTCATAGCTTCAAGTCTTGCCATTCCAGTAAGAATGGCCACATTATTATCATCAATCTCCATAGCATGAGCAAAGTACCTTCTGGCCGCTGCAAACTGCTTTTCTCGCAATTCTAGAGTAGCCCAAGCATGCCACGTTCGCACCGCATGTGCAGACTGAGGGTTTGCCCATATGCCGTGTTGAAACAGATCTCTAGCCCGCTGAATATTGCCACAATCAAGTTCGACGCAAGCCCAGGCATGCCAAGTAGGTGCGTGCGATCGATTAACCTGCAAAGCGCTCTCAAACAGTTCACGCGCTCTTTCCACATGACCGTCTCGGAACTCAAGGATGGCCATCATTTGTATGGGTCCGGCTTCATTAGGTCGTTGTCTCAACGCGCGAACAAGCATGATTCTGGCACGATTTCTAAAGCCAGCTCGTTCCAGAACCGATGCATGCGCGACATACGCGCGCACGTTCTTGGGAGATACCTTGTGCGCCTTTTCAAAGGTGTGAATGGCCATGTCAAAATTGTTTTGCGCGGCTTCAAAACAGGCCCAGGCCACATAGGTGGCAGCGTTATTGGCATTCACCGACGCCGATTTCTCAAAGTAAGCGCGCGCTTGCTTGACATTACCTACTGAACTCTCAAGCTGCGCCCACACTTGCCACGCATAATAGTTACGCGGTTGCACTTCGGTAGCCTTTTGCAGACAGTTCCTGGCGCGATGATAATCTTTGTCATGACGCCGATACCAAAGTGCAAGCGCAACCCAAGAAGGGGCGTGAGTAGGCTGTGCACGAACGGCGGCCTTGAACAAACCGTGCGCCCTTGCAATGGCTCTTTGTCGCTGTTCAAACACGCCCCAGGCCTGTAGCAAGTGCGCGTTTTTCGGACATGCCCTCACGCCGTCGCGAAACGCGCGTCGAGCCTCCGCCAAGTTGCCAGAAGCGTCGCGCAATCTAGCCAGTCCAAGCCACGCGCGACCGTCCGCAGAGTTGATCTCCAACGCGCGTCGAAACAGAGAGGCGGCGCGCTTTGGGGAACGGTACATCTGACGACGGGCGCGGTAGTTGAGCAGATCGAGCTGAAGGGGAAGCGGTGGCGGCGGCGAGTTTGTCGGTGGCACGTCAAATGGCGTCTGCTCCTCGCGCAGAATGTGCGCCTCCACCTTGTGCGTCATGCGCTCGGCAGAGGGCGTGGCGTCGGGTGACGGACGGGCGGCGCACGCGGTGGGGATGACGCGGCATGGTGGACGCGGAAGGAACGGGTTGGGCGCGAGGAAGGAGGCCGCGCGCATCGCGACGGGCGTTAGTGGAAGCGCATCGTGGCGGTGAGCGAGACGCTGAGCGAGACGCTGAGCAGGCACTTCGCTTCGAGCGTTGAGATTCGAATGGAAGGAGTTGTACGCGGTGGGGCGCTGTGCCACTTGGCGCGTTTTGGTTGGGCGGAGTGGGGCCCAACGAAGACGAAGACGCATGTGTGCGCGCCCGAGGACTTCGACGTGACAGCACGACCTCAGTGTGATGCTCGGTTGGCTTCTTATGTACTAGTTATCAGTGCGCAGGCTGTTTAGTTTATCAAAACTCTTGAGAGGGGTGCTAGTACTACAGTATCATCTTCGACGATGGTAGTCGTGACGTTTGCCGCTGCCGTGGTGAGAGCCGCCCGACTGCGGCGGCGAGTTGTGGCGCGAGATAGACTCTTCCAGCTCCTGAAACGATGGTAAAGGAAAGTGCGACGCATTGGCGCCGTGCAAAAGTTGCTGCACGGAAGGCAGACGATCGGTTGCGCTCCCCGATGACGAGCGATGGTGAGAGCTTCTGCCGCGTTTTCCGATGGGGGAAAACGCACGGTTGAACTGCGGCGACGAACCTCGCATCGGGGTGGAAGACGAGGATGCACGAGGGGACGACGAAGAAGAAGCATTGAGAAGTGACGATGATGAAGACGACCTGGCATTACCACGTTGCCAGCGTTTGAACTGCTCGTCCAACACTGACATCAGCGTGGAACCAGACCCGCGCGGCTTGTTGGCCTGTCTGCCAGCATTAGTGCTCACCAGCTTCGAGCTCTCATCGGCCCTCGGCTTTACCACCATTCTGACGATGGAGCGCACAATCTCCACCTTGTGCAGTTGAATGGCGTGGCAATCATTGCCGGCGGCGGCGGCCACGGAGCGGAACAAATCGTCCCACACGTAGTGACATTCGGATGAATTGAGACGTAACAGCCAGCCACGAAAGTCACGGAAACCGGCCGGTTGCACGTGGCGCGGCGGGCCCACGCGCGCCGTGAAGGTACTGACGGCGGTATGCATGGACGGCGGAAGCTTGTGCGTTCTGGACGAGCTGGGACGCGAGCGACGCGCGTGGGAGTGCGGCGGCGATGAGGACGACGAAGAGCGAGAATGGGAGGACATGTCGATCACCAAAGTGCGCGTGCATGCGGCGGACCACGCGTACGGTGAGGCGTTGCGGAGAGCGACGATGGTGCGCTTTTATCGGGCGATGAGCAAAGCGCGCGCGTGTTCAGGCCGAAACAAGAGTGTCACGCCGGAACACACGCGTGCGGGACGCACGCCGAGACCGTGACGCCCTGTCATGGCGCTTTTTTTCACGCGTCGTTTTTATTAAGATTTATGTGCTTCGGTTTTCTATTATGTGTGCGCGTGCTCGAGAGCCGCGCGATGCTGCGCGCCCGCGTGGGCGCGCACGGCGCGCCCCTGCTTTTGCCACCCACCACCGCGACACGCACGCTGACGATGGACGGCGCGCTGCCTCCACCTTTGTACCACCCGTCGGCTTGCCGTCGCCCTATGACGTCAGAAGCATGGCAGGTGTCGAAACCGCGAGCACGTCGCCGTCCGATCGCTTCTTTTGCGAACAAATGGAACTCGCTCCTTTGTCTTTGTGATCTCACATCCTGCCGTTCTCCATTTCCGGTCGCTTTCTATCAGCGCCGTCGCCCTTCGTGTGTACTGCCAATCACTGCGTGGCGTGTCGCACCGCTCCTTTTGAGCTACGCTACAGCCTCGTGTTCGTTGCTTCCGACGTCCATTTTTTCTCTCCCTCGGCTTTTCTCTGCTTTCCGCCCGCTTTTGATAGCACCAGCATTCTTATCCAACAGAACTCGTTCCACGTTCGTGCACGTCTTGGCCTCTTGTTTTCTCCTGTTTCCTTGTCTCGTGATTGCTTCACCGCCGCTTCAGGTCATCCTCCGCTCCACCAATATCTGTATGTGCTTCTCTCCTGCAGCTGTAGCGTCCTTCCAAATTAACCTCACCCACAGAAAAGCCTCCCCTTGAGCCTTTCCGGCTCCGAACAAACCCCCGAAAACTGAGCTCCAATCAGAAACACATCCATATCCCGCCTCCTTAAAACCAAATCAGCAGGTACTTCTCACCGTGGCCATCACCACTCAACCTTTCATCAATGGCCAGTCTTGTAGTCATGCAGTTCTGAGCCCTTATGTCTTGTCATACTTTCCTTCCTTTTACGTACCGTTCTTCGAAGCTGATTTCATGTTTACGACGAATGGTGTTGCTTTGTTCTCTCTACTCTGCTGCCTTCCAATGCTACAAAACGCGCTGTATGCGGGCTGTTTCCCGCCGCTTTTGATTCCAATCCCTGACCGGAGCTCCATCTCTTTCGCCAGTTCACCCAATTCTCTGTTTCATAAAAGTTTGACCAAAACACCAATATAACTCGATTGAACAATTTGCAAATGCAAATCACGCTGTATTTTCTTTAGTAGACGTACATCAATGACCCTACACGCCTACGTTCACGCTTGCAACGAAAAGGGAACAAAAAATAGCAAAATATAACTACAGGTACAGAACAAGCACGATACACCAAAGTTCGAAAACGGTATTCGACTGTCATTCGTCCCCGTTGATTCAACATAAATCAATCTCTCATCTGCATCCAGGAAACAACGGGCTAACGCACGTCACGTCGATGGAACTGATCATTGAACCTATCTCACCACTCCTCAGAAGCAACTTTTTTTCTTCCTTGCTGAAATGTTGTTGTGTGAACTTTCGTAAAGTTCGATTCACACACCGTGAAATAGCAACAAGTTTTTATGCGCAGGCGGCACCAAGCTACACGTCTGTTCATGGTTGAAAGCTCCCGATAAATGCAAACGCGGAATGTGTGCTCTCGAAGTGGACACCTTTCTGCAAAATTTCGCGCAAATGCGTGCCTTTTTTTTGGCGATGGAAGGTGTGCACTAGGAAGCGTTCGCCCCCCTGATGACAGTTGTTTCCATCGATGTGACGCTTCTTGATTTCCAGGCAAGCAGTTTTACACCAGAAAGGGCGAGGCCAATGTTGTTTGTGTAATTGAGATGGAATTTGGCGGCTGTGTTGACGCTTATACGTGCGCGTCAAAGTGATGCATGTGATCGAAAGCACGCAAGCCTGTTTCGAAAGAAAGCGGAATACACGAGAAATGTAATGTGGGGTTGGTATGTGGCAACAAATACACAAAAAAGCACGCAAAGGATTGGTGAGACAAGCTCAAAGCAACCAATTTGTGCGTAGCTGCGAATTGGTGACAGCACAGAAAAGAGTTGTTTCCCTCATGATGAGCTCTCGAGAAAAGTTGTTCGAACAGCCTAGCCAGCTTTGTCCCCAAATTGGGGCGCGAATTTTACTTTGATCTCAAGAGTCCAATCGCGCTTGATTGTACAAGAAAGACCTGTTGGTTGCTGCGCGGGAAATATCCTAGAAGGACGTGACGTAAATGGGGATACTAACAGGAGTGGTCTCGCTGAGTGACAGTGGAGTACAGCTCATATCGTGTGCTGTCGAAGTAGAAGGGCCCATTATGGCCACGGCGGAGACCGGACGGTACCCGCAAAGCCGATCGGAGACCTTCTCCGTCACGCCGAAAGCGTGCGGCATGGCGGTCCATCCAGCTGCAGATCATGTTAGCCTTACATTCGATGATTTTTCATTCGCCAGATTACAATTTTTAAATGAAACGTGTAAGCTTCGTGCAATTGCATGTCACTCCTTGGTCCGATGGGGTACGTTTTCGAGGCAACCGTTTCCTTACATCGGACCCTTGGTCCTGCGCAAATGCCGCAAAAAAAATAATATTGTGATGACATGAGGACATCATTGGTGTGATAGTGAAACACGGGAATAAAGAAGTGGGCATGCGTGGAGGGTAGCGTTCTAGTTCCATCCCCTTTCAGAGTGGTTCTTGCGTTGTTTTGATCTGGCGGCAGTATGGTGAGTGGAAGGACCTGGTAAATAGCGGACTTTTTTGCCGGGGCAGATGTTAAGGGTTCGGATAAAAGTTGCACGAAAGTCCGGAAGGATAAGGCTGCTCTCTGTGCGTTCTGAGCTGTTGTTAATGACAGGGGATGGAAAAGGTGAGAATGGAGGGGGAGTTAAAGTGCACGTGACCTTACATTAGATCCACTTGTTTTGTGTGCCGTGGAAGGAATTGTCCTAGTCATTAGAAAAGCGCTTTGGGCATTGAAGGTCTTCGCAGCTCACAGAGCTCCCTAAACGCAGACAGAACACGGTCTGACTTAGCCCGACCGTCGGATTGTTTCCGAGCTTTAAGGCATGAGTTTTGCGGCTCCTTGTTTTTCTGGAAGGTGCTTTTAGTAGAAGAGAGACACTCGTCTATGGCTTGACTCCAGCAATTCCATTTCTATAAGCTAGTCCACTATCCACAAAAAAACCCCATCATGTCTCTCTTTGCTTCCGGACCAGTAAGGGTTATAGCAAGGCTTGCGCCCGCGAAGTTGGCACCTTCGCAGTATACAGGGCGGTCACGCCTTCATGCGGCATTCGAACAGCTGTTGAATTTCTACCCTTCGTACTTCGATGGCTTTTTGGCCCGCTTGGCACGTCGTTAATGATTGGGTCCGAAGTGAACTCAAATGTAATGAATGTTTTGCTGCCTCAATAATGCGGCCCAAACGTCCTGATCACATTCTAAACGCCGCAAGGAGAATTCGAGAACGCCGTTGATTCGTTTTCTCATCTTAGATAAAACCGATATACTCCTCGTCTTATCTTTTCTAAGACGTGGAAGACTCGCGGATAATGCCTTTTGGGCATTTGTTCCTCAATTTGCTCGAAATGAATGATGAGAATGCCCCAATCCGACCCTTTTTACTGGCAGTGATTAACGGCCAACCCGTAGAAGGCAGCCCCTTTATTTCGATATAGCGACTGCTACTTGAACTGCAGTTTGACTGGCCCTGTGCTCGCCAACAAGTCCGAAGCTACCAAGATCGCCGACGAGCTCCTGGCCCTTGGCGCGATCTAAGAGAAAGTCATGGTCCTGATTATTGCACACATATGCAACACACAAGCTTGCAAGTATGATGCAACCTCTTCCGGTCGCGACATGCTCAACACTCTCCGCGCGCTGCTGCCCTTCATCTTGACCAGCTCTCCACGTGACCCAGCCAGCGTCTAGTGTGCGCTACCCTTGTACCAACGAATTCATCGCAAAACACCATTGCTATCGCCCCCGAGCTGTAAGGCGCTTCTGGCAACGCGTTGTGAAGCTGATCACTGCCATGATCAGGGGGATTTTGCTCCTTCCGCACAACTTTTTGCTTGTGCTGAGGGCCACGCCGTCTATTGCTTAACGACGCACCTTCAGAAGTGTCGTGTGCACAGTAGGTCCCAAAGGGACCCGACATCTCGTCACGCACTCCGAGCATTCCACATTTGCCGTGTGTATGGCTTGGCTGTCAGGAAGCTGACTGCTGCCCTCTTTGACACACCGCACTGCTAATGTCCCACACCACATGTTCCCACACAACCTGAAGACAGCGTGAGACCACCATCATGATGACAGGGAGCAGCAGCGAATCCGTGCACAAACGCACGCCGACAAGAGTGCAGTCCAGTTGTAGTCAACTATACACGTTCCGGATGCACCAGCATACCCCTGGTAACGGTATTGTCAGGTCCAGACATCAAACACATCCCGTTCGCGCTCCAAAGGTTCGCGGTGACCATGAAGCGGCTGTCCCAACGCCGCACCATTGCGCGCATCCCAGATGTGCACAGTCTAGTCCCATCACCTGGACACAACTCACGTCTCGTCCGCGCTGCTTAGCACACACCTCACGCTGCGACCGTGAGCGCAAAGTGGCTCTCGGACCACGTCACCACAGCGTACGTCCAGGTCCATGCGGTCTCGTCGTGCGACCTGGAGACAATTGTCGTCTTTCCAGCTCTGCGCCACTCATCATGCAATCATTGCATGCGCCTCTCGAGCCCGTGGGAACGTAAGGTTATTTCAGACTGTATATCTCAAACCACAGCCTTACTGCTACAGTAGATACATCATGCAGATTTCCAGATCATAATCTTCCCATCTCCGCGTGCCACGTTTTCCTTATCATGGGAAAACGCGAATGCGCGAACTAATCTACGAAGGTAGCCTAGGAGGGCTAACCTTATCATTGTTACTTCGCAACCCCCCTTGGAGACTGCGATTACATTCCTCGTCCTAAACAATTGCAAAGCTGCACTGCCGGTCTACATTTTGTATCGGATTTCTGAACTTTATTCAGACGCCATCGACTTGTTCCAAAAGCCGTGCCATGGATCTTGGGCACGATGATGATCATCATCTACATATAACAAAACGACGCGCATGCGCACCAGAGTTGGTCATTGCACACAGTGGAGGCGGTTGCGGTTCGCCCCTTGTGCCCCATGTCGTCATTATTGTTTGAAAGGAGCTTGTGACGGTTCTCAAAAGTCAGAACCAACTCTTCTCTGGCTTACTTCTTCCGGCTGGGACTGATTGCAGAATGCAGTGAAGGATTCAATCGTGTCGTAGTCAGGCTCTGAGGGCATGTCTTGTAGTTGGAACAGAACATCAGCTGCATCAAAGAGCAATCACCGTCGGAAAGAAATCGTGCAGAAGAGGATTCCGCAAAAATGTGAAGGGAAAAACGAGACAAAACGCAAGGCACTTTTGATGAAACCCGGAAATCGCAGCAACCTGTGAAGATTTCTGCCTTTAATTTTAGAACTGTTGGTCGGTCACCGTTTTTCTCGGCGCTTCAGTTTTCGCGCCAAAACGAACATCGTTATGGTTTCGCTCCCGCTCGGGTTCCTGCCGAAACCCTCAGCCGTGTCAGAACTTAAAGCCAATCCGCGGCGTAATGTGAGCTCTACGTTTTGACTCCCCTTTGAGGAACACGTTGTTCAATACCTTGCTTTATCCCTCTGCCAAGCTACCAAACCATGAACAGGTCTTTCCGTCTAGACGGTAACAAGTCCAAACGGGAATCATCCTCATTATCCATCGTTGCACGAAGCAAAGTTCCCTCCACAAATGCATCTCGTCCTCAAAAAACAGCATTTGCCAATGCATTCCGCCAAGTTATCAACACGAAGTCTGACATTTTGATGAGCATCATGCCGGAACACATGTGCAACATCGCCAGCGGCTCCAAGAATCATGAATACCGAAAGTACAAACTAGCATCCACCATAAAGCGAATATGGTTTTATACATCACATCCAACCGGCAGTATCCAATATGTGGCCCAAATATCCGCCGCTCGCACTCCAGGTCAAGTGCCCAGTGACGGCGGCATAGGCAATGACGACTTCAACGCAGGAAAGAAGGTCTCGAAGTATGGATACGAAATTCAAAAGTTGTGGCGTTTGAACACTCCTATCTCACTTCAACTCGGCCGTCAACGTGGTTACTTGAAAGCGCCTCCGCAAAAATATCAATTTGCTTCTGTCGCCATGTTGCGCGACTTCTCGCTGTCACAACAACAACTGCTGATTGACCGGACTCGTTCGCAGATTGGAAAACGCCGTCGTGTGAAGGAAACTGAGGAAGTTGACAAACCAAACAAAATCCCACGTACCGATGATGGTAGCAATGAAAAGTCCGCAGAGCAATGATAGACCATCTATGGTAAAGCATTCTCTCTCTCTTCCTGTCCATGACTAAAACTCTTTCTTCGAAGAAGTTCCGCATTTTCCCCCTGATTTCTAATGTCTCTGTGGCTCCAAGTAGCTCTTCGCTTCTTCTTGGCAACAGGTTGATTTCTGACGTCGGAGCTGCTTACTGTTGACCACGCAAGTTTGGGATGTCTGGAATGGCGCAAAGCCATGCGTTTATTGGTGTGCTAGTAGATAAAGGCGACAGTGTCTGAGCAAAATTCACATCAGCAAGAAATATACCCGACTATCGAGAAGCAATCCTTGGCACGTCCCAATCCGTTGCTTTCTTTTACTGTAGACAGCTTGTCTACCTCGCCATGGTGTTTGAAACCTTCAAAAGGACAGCTTGTGAAAACATCAGAGGCAATCCCTCCGAGCACACGAACAGTTGCTGCAGAGTCAATTTTTGAAGCCGTTGCCTTTCGCCACATCTTCAGGACTGCGGTCTAAGACCATACCCCTTTCCTGCAAACGACGATGCATATACTCCACTGAATAGCTTCGAAATAGTTTCTTCGGCTCTTCAATCCAAGAACTAACTTCCTTATAAAGCGCTTCTGTGGCACCTGGAATCTTTAAGAGCTGCTCTCCGTCCAGCACATACCCAAGCCCCTGTTGTTCCAGATATCCATACGCTCCCTCGTTCACGTACATACTCTTCGACAACTTAGCACCTGCCCAATCCACGACAAGCGGCGCATATACCAAGTCCGGCGCTGTTTTTGGAGAGAACAGGGTTTTCCATAACATCTGTTCCTGGTAAAAGCCGGCATAGTCGCCTCCAGTGCACATGATCCAAGACAACTTATCATCATTGCTGCACAGTGTGACTCGAATGAGGTTTCGTAACGGGGTGTTGAAGCCGAGGCGTTGAACTTGGTTCTTGTCATAAAGGTTAACAACAAAACGACCATGTTTAAAGCACTTAAATGAAATCTGACCTGGTTGACTATAATCATTATGAATACCGTGCTTGTCCGAGAGTGAACATCCAGGAGATGGACATGCTGCACGAATGGCCAACTTCTTTTTTGTTGGAGACAGCTGTGGGGCTAACTCGTTGCGCTTGTTGATGATGGCTTGCAACACTGTGACAAATTGAGGATGCTGTCTCCATATATCCTGCGTATATGTTTTGAATGGTACGCCAGAAGCTTTCGATAATCTTTTGAGAAGAGCTTGGAAAGACGCCGAATACGTTTGAAAATCGTTTGTATCCAAAAGCGATCGTTGGTATACCACACCGTCAATGGTGACGCGAGAGTTGGTGGACGGTGCGGTATCCACATAAACGAAGCTAACTTTCACCTTCTTTCCTGCTTTTTGCAGACCTTGCGCAATAGCAAAAGCGGTGGCAACAGTTGTGCAGTTTCCAAGATGAGGAGCGCTATTTGGTTGACATCCGACATGAACGGCGACTTCTGGTTTAAGGCGCTTAACCAAGTACGGGATTAGAACTTTGTCAAAGTAGTAAGATGCAGCTCCAAGAGGATGATGATCGACGCCGTCGTGAAGTAACGCAGAATATTCGATTTGACCCGATGATCCGTTTGAGACTAGCCGACGCACGGGCGAGTTGGGCGAGTTGGTCATGGTGTTGAGGATTGGTTTGTAAGGCTGTCCGCCGTTTCAGATGGAGTGCAGGGGAAACGGGGGCTTGCAAAGCGAGACATGGTGTGATTTTATAGGTCAACAAAAAACCTATACGAGTAGAGAACCCTGGTTACAAGCTCAAGGCGGTTGGGTGAAGATTCCATAAATAAAACAATTGCGCATTCCTCATGTGAACTCACGTTACAGAAACCATCGCCGCAGCTGCGGGGCTTTCTTCATTCGATATCACGACAGCGTTGTGAATTTACCGTTGAAAAGACCAGCACATGAGCATCAGAGTGCTGGACGTTTGCCAAGAAGGAGTACTCGCATGGCACTACTCGGTTTGTTGTTATTCGATATCACAGTCAACAAGATTTGAATTGAAAGCTTTCCACGAGGGACCGTTACGATTGTAAGATGAAGGGAGTATTGTTCTCATGGTACGGCGACAGGCAAATAGGTTAGAGAATCGGGTACGTTCGCGGCAACAAGACACTACATTGAGCTTCTAGAGTCATCGCCGGACAGAGATGTTTCATTCTTGTGATCAGACAGAACCCTAATCTGAGCTCCTTGCACTTTCGACGACGATCATGTGGTTAGTAAACCCAGAGGTTTTCCTTTGGAAACTTATTTACGGAAAACATTTCAGAATTTTTTTGGGGGTGGGCCCTGGGGAGTCCCCAGGGCCCGCTGGCCCCAGTGGGGACTCAACGCTGTGCAGTCCACAGTGTGGAACGCGAGCTGTCCACGTGGACCTGTGAACACGTTTCAGTGCACAATGTGATGTTGGATGGACCTTGGACTCCAGCGTTGGTGTGGTGCGTTCCAGCTCTTCCATTGCATCGCGCTCTAGATACACGCTCACACCTTCCCCATCGCGTTTGAAGCCGCGCGAACGTTGCGCCCCGCATTCAAGCCGTCATGTCTGGTCTACGATTAACAGCAGGCGTTCCGCCGCGCGCAAGAGACGATTCCGTGGTGGCCTCCGCTTCGGGTGCTCCTATCACGCATACTTCGCGTCCGATTGTCACTGGATCCTCTGTGATCGCCATCAAATGTAAAGACGGCGTGGTGATTGCCACTGATACCTTGGCTTCTTATGGATCTCTTGCTCGATTCAGACAGATCTCAAGATTGTTCCAGGCTACTGATCACTGCGTAATCGGCGGTGGTGGTGATATGTCCGACTTTTATGAGATTTGTGAGACGGTTAGAAAGGAAACCACCATAGAATATTGCCACGATGATGGTCATATGATTAGCGCGGGCGCCGTTCATCAGATGCTTGCTAGAATTATGTATAATCGAAGAAATAAGATGGATCCGCTTTGGAATTATCTTGTTGTTGCTGGGTGGCAGGATGGAAAGCCTTTGCTGGGCTATGTTGACCTTGTCGGAAGTCATTTCACGAGTGATGTTATTGCTACAGGATATGGTGAATATCTTGGCTTACCTTTACTTCGAAAAGCGTACCGTGACGATATTACCGTGGAGGAAGGCAAGAAGGTCTTGATTGACATTCTCAAGGTATTGTTTTATCGCGACGCCAGAACTATTGATCGTGTGCAGATAGCGTGTGTTACGGAGAAGGGAGCCGTCGTTGAAGAGCCCATCAAAATTGACACGGAATGGAGCTTCAAAGCGTTTGTTAGCGGTGCGAGGAAATCAGATGTTTCGACATGGTAAAACTTTGCTGTCTAAAAGACGCCTGCCACGCGTTTTGTTTAAAATGCATGTGTCGCCAGTTGCCCGCCGTCTTCGCTCGAACGGCTACCGCCCATGTTGTAGTATGTTCCAGCGCTTGTGTTTTTTTCTGTCGTGATATGGGCCAAGCTGTGCTGAGCCTAGTGGGCTGCCTTGTTGAGATTTTGACGCCTTCTCACCGCATTGTTACACGATATCAGCGACAACAAGACTAAGAAAGGATGAAGAACTGCTTCGCATTCGCAACTCAACGTATGTGGTGCGGTACAGCTGTCGCCTTGAAAGGGCTTAAGAGTTGCCGTTTTGCAATATCTTTCCCATCTTGCTTTGTCTGCCCCGTTGCCAACCATGCCTTATTCCTCGATACTGCCGTTCTTCGTCTGCACATCCTGAACCAGAGAACTTCGCATCGGTAGACAATCATGATGTTGCGCTCACCTTAAATATTTACAAACGCTACACAGTTGTCGGAGTATCTTTTCCACCAGAAGCACGCTCGTGACACAATCTATTCCGGGAATACGCCTCCAGCCTAACCCAGAATCTCGTCTCTCATGACATGACGTTCATTGTTCAACAAGGGATATAAACAAATGCCAACTGGATCGATGGCCTTCTTTACTGAGTCGCAAGTGCTCTATCGCCGGCGTTCAAGTACGCTTGCAACGCTGAGGTAATCGTGCCATCGGCGTCAATAAAATCACGAGTGGGCTGCCACTCCGAATCATGCGTGCGGGCGTTTGCCATCAGAGTTAACCACTAGTAGCCACGCCCTCTTCGGCGATGAGCAAGAATACGCGCAACCTCAAAAAACGGAGTGGCAGAAGTAGAGTCGACAGGGACCGGAGCGGTTCGGCTCCGCTGTGCAAGCGGTTCAGGCTGCGATTGGTTTGGCTTTGAAGCAGAAGTGTTTGACTGGTAGCTTCGCTGAAATGAGAGGCTACTCGGTCGCGCGCGCGATGAGCCCATCCCTGTACATCTCAGTGGATGGTGCAAGTGAGGCGCTAGATGAGAATGAAGCAAGTCAGGAAAGTCCGTCCAAGAGTTGCCACCGCAACTGACGTGATGGGGAGCAGCTGCGAGGCAAGACGGTGGCCTGAGAAACCTGTAAAGTAAAGTGCCTTCCGTGCGGTGGCATATTGAGAAGCAGGAAGCCTTTTGTCGGCCATGGGTGATAATCGAGAAGGCGATCTTCGACAGCCTCGCGAGTCATGAGGCTTGCGCAGAAGGAGTTAGACCCTGGTTAGACCCCCGCAAGCTCTGCATTTCTCAGACTGCACATGGTAAGAGACTACGAAGGGCAGTTCGTAGCCTTGACCAGGAAACATCACAGACTCACCTGAGGAATGGGGGGCAGAAGAACTTCTGAATTTAAAGGCAACGATTGCAGAGCCTCGACCTGGTGTCTTTTACGGCCCAAGTGAACCTACTCTGACAAACATGTCGCGACGCGATGTTTCGCAGCTCTATCTTGAGCCGCAGAACGGCGGTATTGGACGTTGCCAGGCACGGGCGCCTGTCTGCAGCGACGGAATACTTGCACGTCAAATACCACTCTTACCAAGCCCCTCGTGAAGCAACACCTGGATCCCCGCTGGGAAGCGTTTATACGACTTTCACTCTCCGCTACTTGAGAGACAAACATGGAGCACGCTATCGGACCTATTCCGACAATGCTGTGAGACGGTTGCCGGCATTCGAGGACGCCGGCGTTGACGTTGCCTGCACGTTTGTGAAAGACGAAGAGGTTTTAGATGAAGTGGAATGGCATCGGGAAGAAGGACTCGACTCGCTTGCACAAGAGCTCGTGGATCTGCACGGAGAACTTCAAGATGCATTAGCTTCAACGGATGATCCAAGCGCACCACAAGAAGAGAAACGTCGTGTCGAGCATCTTGGCCATGGCGTTTACGTTCAGCATAACGTTATGAGCCTTGATCGCGACGGTAACGAAAACTCACCTGCCACTATACTTCGTGAAGAGAGCAGGAGTGTTGTGCAACATGCACTAGACGCACTGCAGGGCAGATATGCGGTTGCAGTGACCGGTCAGGCAGGTATTGGGAAGACGAGGGGCTGCATGATGTATGCGTTACAGGAGCTTCTTCATCGACGGGCAGCTGTCATGTACGTGGGGTACAAATCTCGACAATTGCTGTTGTTCTTACCCAGAGAAGACGGCACATATCGGGTCTGGAGCGCGAAGTCCGTTAGCTTTGAAAAGACAAGATTTCAGGTTGATGCGCGCGTGGTAGTGGTCATTGATCCTCCGGGAGACGGGCGGTATTCGTCACTGGGAATGTGCCGGGTACTCAAGTTTGTGTCGAATAATGCAGACAAACATTTTAGGAACTGGGAAAAGGACGGTGTTCTTATGGTCACGTCGATGCCTACTACGAGGGAGGTGGTTGCTATGACTAAAGTGTTATGGAATCCAGAGGAAACCCCGCACCCGTGGCAACACGGCAAACTGAATAATCTGGAGGAGAAGATTAGAGAAGTGAAGAAGAGAATAGAGCTCGTTGGACCGATCCCTCGCATTGTGTTCGTCTCGAACTTGTTTAAAGGTGCTATCGCAGAGTGTGTGCAAGGTGCGACAGAAGCTGCAGAATTGATGTCAGATTCTGATCTTTACAAAGCTATGCGTGGCAGGTACACCCCATTCCTCGCGAAGCATCCGGCGTCTGCGTCATCAAGACTTTTCTTTTTGAGCGCAGAAACACTGCGCCAGAGCACATGGAATGAACGACGGAGGCATCGTGCTAGATTCCAGCTCACTCCCATTGCGACAGTTATGCTTCGGAAGCGTCTGGAGAAAAGCATAGTGGCATTAAGGAAGGAAAACTTTGAGGATTTTGCGTTTGACTGGGTTTGTGAAAAGGAAGGGCGCCAAGCGGAGATTCGGTATGTGGCAAAAGGTGATCATAGCACTGCGTATCAAAGAATCGCTTCGATGAACCGAGAAGAGCTGCGAGTGTACCGTCCTACTGCAAGTAACTTTCCGTTTATTTGACTTCGCAACGAGCAGTACGACGTGGTACAACGCCAAGTCAATTGGGAAGGACACCAAAACGGTGAAAATTGACGAAGACGGAGCGAGGAAGTTCCTGGAAAACCTGGAAAAGTGCATGACCGATACGTGTTTGTCTGGAGGCGTTATTAACAATTCAAAGCTTAACGAGGCCGTGCTTACTGTCGTTACCAATAGCAATGCGGAGCCAAGACCCTATGGTTCATCAGCGAAGGCGTTGAAGTTCTTCGGCAAACCTATTAACGTGACAGTTATTAATATATCAGAGTTGTCGGCAGTTCAACTGTTGAATCGCACTGATCGAACGAAAGAACTCCTTCAGGAATATCAGGAACTCCAGGAATTCCAGCAATGATTGCCAACGAGTTTGTAGTAAGGCTTTCCTTACTATCCCGGGGATCACAGAACGGAAGCATGCTTCCCAAGTTACTAGTTGCATGGAGGATGATGAAGAGGTCAGATCATTGATTTGCCAGCCTAATGCAAACGAACGTTAGACAAAAACTCTTTCTTGTGCGAGTAGTGTGCTTCAAAACTTCAGTTAACTACAGCCAAACCCCACTCAAATGAGGATTTTTGACGACACAGTAGAAACAATACATCCTTTCTATCCCTGTAATGGTGTCATCAGGGTTCTTTTTCGAGCTACTGTACGAACAGCAGTCTGTTTCCAATGTAAAGGTTCAGCTTCGTTCCGAGCAGGATAAGGATTAACAGTTATCTCGAAGGACAAAACAAACAGAATTTGAGACCCCTCCACGGATATCAACACTGGTCACGCTGTTGGCGATATAGTAAGAAGATTTATACGCAGTCGCTGAAGGAATATCGCACAATGTTGGATACCTCTTCCGTTCTTTCCGTGTGCGTTGAACATAAATCTGACTTTACATATACTTGGAATTGTATCTCGGAGAATTTCTGGAACAGATTTGTGGCTCATCATTGATGAGCCACAAATGAGTCATCATTTGGCCAAAAAGGGGATCCACGGAGAAGATATGAGTCCGTTGATCACTGAAGGACACGTAGTGAATGAAAAGGGGGGAAAACGTAGTCTTCAAGAAGTTAAATTGCCAGCGATGAGCGCAACAATGGTGCAGGTGAAAATCGATATGGTCGGTTTGTGTCACAGCGATATACACATGCGAGACATTGACTTTGGGACTGTCAATTATCCTCTACTGACTGGCCACGAGGGTGTTGGAACGGTCATCCACATAGGATCTGAGGTCAGAACGCTGAAAGCTGGAGATACTGTAGGCATCTGTTGGATGAGAGATTCCTGTAGTTATTGTATATATTTTCTTCTTCTTTTATGAGCCCGTAAGCTTAATTACAACTTACGGCGGAGCGTCTTTGTTGAAAAAGCGCTCTCTCACTAGAAAGGCCAACACGTATGTATTGTAAGGACGGGCGAGAAAATTTATGCGAGAAAGGGTATCAGGGATTGTTTTTTTGTCAACTGAAGCGGGCATGTTCGGCGCATCTTCTTTATAGTACAACCTTCACGGCGGTCGTTTTGCTCGTTTCCAGAGAATAGAGGAGAGGTTTGCCATGAAGATCCCAAATGGAATGAGTCCAGAACTGTTTTGTCCTCTACTCTGTGCGGGAGCTACGGCTTACGTGTGGCTATGCGTCTGTCGGAAAAAAACGTTGGAGTTATAGGAATTGGTGGACTAGGAATATGTGCTATCAAATTAGCCCGACTACAAGGTTGTTTTGTTTGGGCTCTCAGCGGAACTGAATCGAAGAGAGAGGGGGCGATTTCGTCTGATGCTCACAACTTTCATTAACTTGAAGATTGAGAATGAACGCTCCAAAGCTATAGGGCAATTAGACCTTATCCTTGACGCTGCGGTATGGAGGTGTAGTAGGTGTCGGGGTCTTTGGCAAACTCCTACGTACGAGCAAATTAGCGTACGTATTCGTAGTCGTAACAGAGAGAGAGAGACTACACCTGCGAACGCGGACGTAATGTCGATTATTCCGCTTCTGCGGATCAATGGTACTTTCTGGAAGCTTGGGTTACCCCTAGAGACGGACTGTGGCTTTACCGCCGACTGGAGGTCCTTGATCTTTTGGCAGCGGTGAATCGTAGGCAGTAGTGTTTATGGGACGAAGCGCGTAGAAGAAATGGGATAAGCAGGTCGTGGAGCACAAGGTACAACTATGTAGCTTGTCGCAGACTTGATCAGTATTTTAGGAGTTGCCACAACTCTTGAGAGGTGCATCGGATGCTTACCCATTGCTTTCTTTCTTTATTCTTGTACAGAGTATTCACGTCTGTTCTTGGCCTACGTTAGCAGGTGGAGATCCATCTGCGTTCTCATATCGCTCCGATCAGAAGTGAGTGAATTGGAGACAGTCTCACCACGTGAAGGCGAGATGCACTTACCCTTTCTCCTTCTGCTAAGGTGGATTCCCTGTGACACTGACAATGAAATGAGGACTGATTTATTTTTCTGTTGCCTCGCCCATACAAAGCAGATCGGGTATGCGAGGCAAGATGTCCTGCTTTAACAACAAGGGTGGAAGAGATTCAGTATCATTGCCATTTGAAGGCCTCTCACTGCAGCTATACAACTGCAACGAGAAACGAGACACGTGAATCAATTTCCGACAGGAACGGTTATGTATGATCCAGACATCGACGACAACAAGGGGCAACACAAGGTTTGTCCGGGTCGCGTTTTGTTATATGTATCTATTGCGAAAGATGGCGCTCGCAGCAAGAACCTTTTTGGGAATTACGATGGTTGGTACATCCGGCTATCATGTTCAAAAGACAAGAAACCGTCATTGAGCTTGTCTTGCACTTGAGGCGTTGCATTTGGGAGTGTGGTGTGCTTTTACAACTTTTCGTCATCATGATGTTGTAGATGATTACGTCTGGCGCGATGAAAGAACTGTGCCAGAAGCGCACTCGGAACATAGGAGTCTGTACAAGGTTCCTTGTACTTGCCAAAACAAGCTGGTCTCTTACGCTCGTGTCAAGCGCTAACGCGCAGAGGGTGGCATTGCGTTACCTTGCATGGAGACAATTCACATCGTGTGAGCGAAAACGGAAACGAGGCGCTTCGCCATCAGATGTACATGTCGTTCACTGACTCGGGCCCAACATCATTGTTCCCGTGTTCGCCATCGGCCGAGAAAGAGCCATACACCTTGTTCCATTGCACGTAACCTGTCAACTCATGCTTACCAACACTAGCTCTGACGACTCTTGATGCCTGTTCAAAGTCCGATAATCGAATAGATCTCACGGTTGAAGCATCAATGCTTCCAATCTTATCACCCAGCTCTCGCACCGGCCCCATCGCGGCCTCTGCGCACAACGCATACAGATCGCTTCCCGAATATCCATCGGTCATCTTCGAAACTTGCTCTATTTCGCCTTCTTTCACGTCGCTACCCTGCTGCTGTTCTAGTAAACGGCGAACCAAACTCTTTCGCGCTGAAGCGTCTGGCAGGGGGATGTACAGTCGTTTCACGAGCCGTCTTCTCGCGGCTTCGTCCAATTCTTGGGGGCGATTTGTTGCGCCAACAACCAAAACGCGATCGTCCCTGCTCGTTCCCGCGCCATCCATCTGCACCAGAAACTCAGTCTTCAACCTCCTCGAGGACTCATGCTCGTTTTCGCTTCTGGAGGTGAGAATACTGTCAATCTCATCCACGAACACCACACTAGGCTGCATCGCCTTGGCGGTTAGAAACAGAGCGCGCACAGTCTTTTCAGCTTCACCAATCCATTTGGACACCAACGAAGATGCGCTGATGTTGAAGAACTTGGCGTTGGACTGAGAAGCAATAGCCTTTCCAATCATGGTTTTGCCGGTACCCGGGGGACCAAATAGCAGCAAGCCCTTGGGAGGACCTCTGAGACCGACGAAAATGTCCGGTCTCAACATGGGCCAGATGACAGCCTCCTTGACACAACTCTTTGCAAACTCCAAACCTGCGATATCATCCCACTGCACGTTGGGACTTGTTTCCAACATCTGCTGCGTCACGAGTTCCACAAACTTGGGCTCAGCTCCGGGAACGTCCGGAATATTCTTGGACGGCTCCTCCTTTGCAGAGAGTCGCGCACGCTTGGGACGCATGGGGTCGATGGTGTGCAGCGACTGCGCCAGATCCATGATACTGGAAGACAGATCTGACTGTCTTCTCTTCACGAGTCTGGACCTTGCGGAACGAAACGGCGTGGTCAAGGCACTGTTGTTGGTGGACGGATACGACTTGAGTAACGGGTGAGACAGTCTGCGACTCATGTGTTTTCGCGGCGGCGCGACGCTCGGCTGGGCGTTGTTGACGTCGGACGAGATGTGTTTGACGGCGTCGTTTTCGCGTCGCAACAGCTTGTGCTTTGCGCGGGGCGGTAAGCGCACGGGTTCTGGACGCGCGGCGGTGAACAACTTGGCCACAACTTGCTTGGACAACGGCGTGAGAAACAAAGAGGGCTGCTCAATCTCAATACTAGTGGCCGGTGGCGCATATTCGAACGGCGAGAACACGTCGGCGCGTTGCATGGGGCGCTTGCGCGGTGGCAGCGACGCCACACAACGCGAGATGGAAAGCGTGTCGAGCGCCATCTGCAAGGAGGTGTCGTTCAAAGCGACGAGACGCGAGTAGCGTTGGTTCTGCATGCGCGCAAAACGGTTGCACGAACAACGAGATGGTGGAAGCGCCGAGAGTTCTTGGGGGTTGGGGGACTGTCTCTTATACACA
>JASCIV010000197.1:0-32912 GCA_030374735.1 Gracilaria caudata
GCGTTCCCCAATGATACTCCTGCACGTCGCTACCGTGGCGTCAGCGCTCTTTCACTGTTGAATTGAATTGGGGCATGGGTGGCCATGCTCTAAGGGGGTTTAAAGGGTTCTAGGCGGAAGTTAGCATTCTATTCGGGACCAGGAAGCTCCACGATTTCTGTTAATGTAAACATGGAAAGGAGCTACCATATCCGCGTAGGAACTCAACCAAAAGCTCACGCCTGCAAAAATTAAACATACCGTAGTTAGCAAATAGCAGAATCCATACAACCATGGAGTTGTGAGTTTTTCTTTCAATAATAATAACTATCGTTCCTTAAGAATCTGGCGAATACTTGTAACGTACCCTGTGCTCTAGACCCTGTCTAGAACACCCAGGTTGTGCTTCGCTTCGATAGAGATTTCCGAAGCACAAAAACGAACCAAAGCAGCAATCTTCAATCAACAACATAATACGATTTTTTAATGCTTTTGAACTTTCATTTTCAGGTTTTCGTTTTAATTCGCTCGCAATGCTTTTCGGAAGCTTTGATTATCTTGGCCCTCAGCGAAAGACCGAGGATTAGGAGCAAGCGTCGGACGCACATAAGGCTGCATGCAGACCTGACGTGCCCAGAGTCAGGGGTCGTATTGCCTCGCAATCATAATAACTGCAAGTATCATCGGCATTTGCACGCACCAAGACATTTGTTATGGAGAAGAAGTCTTCCGCCTCCTCAAGATCGTCGAGGATTGTCAGCTGCAAAACGTCTTAGGAAATGGCCGGAGAGAATGTTCGTTTTACTGAGTAAATGAACTACTGCGTCAGTAAACAGAGAGAGAGAGATCTGCATTCAATTAATTACATCTATTGTATGTCATGCCCATTAAAACCGTTTGCAAGGGTTACCCACCTTGTAGGTGATTACACTTACGTCGAAATGCAAACGAGCCTGAGCGTCTTGTCCAAAATTGGGGTTTTGAAACTTTAATTTACTGTAAATGCCTTGGAGCTCCAGAGCTTGGGCTCGTTCGTTCAACGGGGTTACGTAACCGCTGCACCAATAGAGGCTCGCCATTTTGGCACGTTGATTCTTCTCGTTACAGCAAGTTTTTGCGGTCGAAGCCACGGCGTCTACATGACATGAGTTGCTTTTGTGGGCACATGCCGAGGCCATGCACCTACCGCATGGTAGCGTGAACGCTACCCCTGATGACAACACTGCGCTCCGCTCCGTCTTCTGGCTGTCTTATAAGTGCACATCTTTCAGCAGCCAACAGCTTCTGATTGTGCTCATTACTGTAGTCCCAGTTTGATTCAACATTCAACACGCTCCAGCTTCATCATGAGGGCCGCACAAGCAAAGGCATTCGGCACTCCCGCTCAAGTCCTTTCCGTCTCCGATGATGTGGAGCCCCCATCCGAACCGCCCAAGAACCACGTTCTGATTCGTGTGCATGCTGTCTCGCTGAGCCCGAGCGACTATCGTATGCTCACCGGTGCCGGCGACCTAATTAAAAAGCCACCCAAGAACAAATGGCCGTACATTCCTGGTGGAGATTTGGCCGGGGTTGTGGAACAGGTTGGAGAAGGCGTCACTGACTTCCACAAGGGCGACGAAGTTGTTGCCACATGGGACGCGTTTGGTATTGGCGCCTTGGCAGAGCTGGCTGTCGTTCATATCAAGTTTGTCTATCGAAAGCCGAAAACTCTTTCATTCGCTGAGGCTGCGGCCGTCATTGACAGTTCGTCCAATGCTTTGCTCGCTATTGAGGATGCTCAAGTAAAAAGTGGAGATCGTGTTCTTGTCTTGGGGGGAAGTGGGGGTGTTGGCACATCCCTTCTCCAGCTGCTCCGTAGAGCCAAGGTATCGCACATCGTAACCACCTCAACCGATAAAGAGCTATGCACAAAGCTTGGTGCAGATCATGTCGTCAACTACTGTGAAGTAAACTGGTGGGAAGCACCACAAATCACGGAACAACCTTTTGATGTTGTTATCGATTGTGCTGAAGGTGTGTCAGCGTGGAAAAAAGTGCGAGAGCATAATCTAATCAAAACTGGATTAGAAGGTGGTAGGTTCCACGCGGTTGTTGTGAACGAGTGGCACATAGAAGTGCACCACTGTTGGCAGCTTATGTCCTGGTTTATGCCTGTTGTTGGAAGGTTGATATCGAGCAGATGCATTCCATCGTCGCCATTGTACACCATGATGCTTCCTGCTCCCCGAGGAGATTCGAATCGCCGTATGCTCGACATTGTTGAAGAAGGTGAGCTGAAGGTTGTAATTGACGCCGAATCTCCGCACAGGTTTACTACACAAGGAGTTCGTGATGCGTTTGACAAGATGATTGCTAGGAAGGGTCATGGGAAGATTGTTATATCGATTCTAGATGACGAAACTGCTCAGTAGCGCTCGCTCGATCTCCCAAATGAGCATTGCCCCTCGTCAACTCTTGCATGATTTCCTTTGAATTTCGTTTCTATATATATATATATTATATATATATATTTCTATTGCTTTTGCAGCAGATGATTTCGAGTCGCATGAAGAATTATACTGACGAAATAAAATCAGAACAGTGTCTTGGCCTTTGTCTACCGGCCGAGCTCACAATACGACGAATTTGGTAACGCACCCCCTGACATGGTCATCGGAAAGTGGTGAGACAGTTGGGTAATGTGCTGACATTCACAAAGACGAGAAGCATGATCAGATGAATCTAGCACGTTGTACTTTATCCCCCAAGATATTCAATCCCCGTCGGAATTAAGACGTAGCCCTCCTAAGCCTCGGCAAAATTTGCTCGTGTGAGTCGAATTCCGATTGGAGAGCCTTTGTGTAGCTCTCCTCATTTACGATGACCAGAGCTACGTCTTCGGCCAAAGAAAAGTTCACATCAGGAGGAAGCCCAGCAACAGCTTTGACCGCACGGATCCGCAGTTCTTCGTTATCAGTTATGAGAAATTTCAAGACAAGATTGAAAGCTGTGAGACATGCAACAAGGATATACAGAATAATTCCGCTTAGGCGCTTGACTCTTTCTGTTGCTACTTCACTCACCAAAAGATGGATCTCATCCTTACTCATTTCCTGTTCGTCACTAGGAATGAAATCTGAAGATGTATACGAACTGTTTGATAAACGTATCATAGAGTTCAGAGTTTCCATGGCCAAGCGTCGAAACAAAGATAAATCACTAGGATGTTGGAGGATGAGGTTTGGAAAAGAAAATGTTACTGCTGACTCCGAACTGATAAGCGATAGATTGCAGCGACACGCTTCTCTCAAGATTGCAGCCATCATGATCAAATGTGGCGAGCTCAACTGAAGTCCAATTTGGGTTAGATAGCATAAGCTCTTCTATACAAGTTGGCATCAGACAGCTCAATTCTATATGAAGTAGAGAGCTGTTGCCCGGTTGATTGTTTGTCAGAGACCCGGAGCTCCCAGTCTTGAGACCAATCAATTCTTACCTCGACAGAGCCCTTGAAACTTCGTGATGCTGGTCGCGCGTTGTAAGCAGAGATATGAGACGGATCAAAGAAAGATATTGTACGGGGATATGCACAAAGGAACAGATGAACATTGGTGAATGAAGTATCGGTGGACACCAATGGGTTGCAGGTAGCAATTGAGCGTATCAACGACGCATTCATACTGTGAACCTCAAGCGTGCGAATTCGAAAATCGTCAATGCTTCGAGCCCTTGTTGGAGAGGTCTGGCTAAAGATAAGCAAAACCTCGAAACAAATGACCACGAAAAAGAATCCAAAGGCAATAGCACGCTGCAGAAGGTTTGCAAAGAATCTGCGGCGGACTGGCGTGAACCCCCTTTTAGAGTTGAATGAGCATATGCTAAACTGAGAAAGACGATTGAACATCGATATGGTAGCCAAAGACCTCGTCGAACTCTTGAACGGGATCGAAACGAGCTTTGATATAATTAAGTTGATGACAAGAAGTATGAGAGCGACAGCAAAAGAGTCCAGAGCGTCTGCATATGTTTCCCCGGTGTAATCGAAGTTGGTGAATACAGCTTTTGGCGGGATGGAGACGGCCCTCTGAGCTAGGCTTCCAAGTTCGATGGCTGAGTTTGCGGTCATTGTTCGTTGAAAAATCTTCCAACTCGGAGCTGGCGCGGCCACTTGCGTCGCAAGACAAAACGACAAAAGAGTGGTCGGAAGAAAGAGCGCTTGATAGTACAGTGAGTGTAACAGGCAGCGTCCGTAACGCTACCTCGAGCAATGCCAAAGCAATATTTGAGATTACGAACCTCAAAATTGTAATACACTTTCAGGTTTCTACCTTTGTTTTGATTGTCAATTCGCTTTGTGAGTGCCGAAAAAGGTATCTTTGTAATTACAGTTCAGAGATTTCCAGACATCTGCCCAGAAGAAAACCATTGGTTAGTTTGTTAAATTAACAAATGTATACATTTTTCTGATTTTGATTGAAAAGTCACTCTCCGACTATCATACCCTAAGATACGAAAAAAAACATTAGGTTTTCCTCAGTAACAAGGGTACAACATGTATTACTAGTCTCTTGTGTACACGTACGGTGAAGAACATTGCTGCTCGTAATACACATCCCTCGCACGTTGTGTCCACGGAGGAGCTTTGTATACAAGAGCATTATCCTCCAAGCAAACTGGGCCACCCAGTTGAACGGTGACAATTACTTGACCTTACGTAAGGTCAAACGTAGCTTATGAGAACGCTACCGTCGTACCAAAGGTACAAGCCCACAGGGTAACATTGGCAACGAACGGTAATGGGTTATGTTACGCAATGGGTACAACAACGCTTCGAGCAAAAACCCCCGCGTATGAGCACATATTCTACCGTCGTACCTATTGGGGCCTCAGAAAGGTTACATCTCGAAAAAGATGTAACTCAGGCATGCTGATATGGTTGATCCCGTATATAATACGGACCCATTGAAGCATCGCGATTTCTTCCAACCGTTAGCACAAGCTCATTCTCTCTGAACGGGATTCTTCTTCATGGCTGCACATTTTGTTCCTCTCAACGTCTCGCAGTATATACAACCCGGGCGAGGTTCACTGCATCGTTCTTTCCTCGATTACGACTTCTTCCGCAATTCAAGTATTCTAAACTCCATTGCATCCACCATTGCAGTTATCGGGCTCAATGCAATGTTGCTACAGCTTATCTTTCTACTTGGAGGTCTGACCACGCATTCAGCCGCTCTCTCAGCGATGCTTCAAGGGTCGCTGTTCTCCGACTGTGTCACCAACTTATTTTCTAGAAAAGCGAAGTCGGAGCATATGGCGTGTAAGACGATCTTGCGTCTCAGGCTCAAAGCCGTTCTTCTCGTGTCATTCGCTTTCGGGGCGGATTCCGTCCTCACGTTCATTCAGACATCCAGAAATAATATTGTTAGTTCTAAGGATTTGTCTCTTGTTCGTCTTGGTCTAGATCTCTACGAAGGGGAAAGCAAGTTTGCCAATCCTGAACAAGATCGCGTACCTCTGATAAATGCTTCTAGAGAAGTGTCCCATCGGTACATATCTATATGTATAACACATGGGGGCGCACCATCGGCAGCCTTTTTAGAAAGCGGCCCAGATTTTCTTGGTATTATGGTGGACTATTTGTTTGACAGAAAGATGAATATCAAATTAATTACTTCCGACATGGTGCATACACTTGGCATAGAGATAACTTTGCATCTCACAAGCAATGAGGAGGGCACTGCTGCGTTTAACATTACCAAACTACACCACGACCCGTCCCAGGTAGCTTTGTGGCTTATGCGGCGGGTAGCAGACTTGTACACATGTGAGGAAATAACAGAAGCCCTCGATCTTCCAGCAATGTACAGTTCGATGTCATGCTCGTTCAACAAAAGCTCTGAAGTGGCAAAGATGTCTTTCTCACTTTTTCTCGGGGCACTAAGTCTTTCACCAGAGCCGTATTCAGAAGATGACTTTTTGACACTGAGAGCAAGCAGCATATCGAACTGGACATCGTACCCATCTCCTTCGGGGAGGAGAGCCTTGTTGCAGTTTGCCAGGTATGACCGTAGCCGAGTAGATGGAGGCGTGTTATGGATTTTGGCCGCCTTACTTGTTCTTTTCGCTCTCCGGGCTGGCTTTTATTCATTAGATTACGAGCTTGCAAAAGACTTAGCCGTGGCAGAGCAACTCGAAATGGGTTCGATACCGATTCACGCCTCTTCGCACTCCATTCTACCTTAGACCCCGGTCCCTGCGACAAGCCAGTCATGAGATAGTATTCGATTGTGCTCTGACCTATGTCAAGCAGAACATAGAGCGCCATGGTTCCTATTGACACCTTGTTAAAGAAAACAGAACGAACTGAAGTGAAGAAAGGCAAGCACAGATTCTTTGAATTCTTTTCCCATGGGTTCCTCGACGAAGGAGTCTTCAAAACGCTTTCCAAAGATATCCTTGTCCACTTCGATTAATTTCGATCTTGTTTACTAGTTATCGTAGACAGCAATAGATTCTTTGCAACCTTCACGCATTGCCACACAAACACAAAACTTATAAGGAAGCCGTACAGAACTTGTTCGGCAGATTGAAGACCACCCTCGTTTTATCTAAACGTGCTGATCTTTAACGCAGATTTGGGCTACATGTACGTCATTCGGCTCTCGAAAAATTAAGTAGCTATGCAATTAAGTCGACTTTGTCACCCATCCAAAACCATGGTCGTCGATACAAGGGAGAGGTCATGTTCTTCAATTTCTTTTTCCGAGAAATTAGGTTACCCGGCGACTGGGGGCTTATGGACAATCACAATTGCTATCAATGAGCGGGGACCAGTCGACAGTTCCTTGACTCTGCTTCAGCATTACATGTCGCGTTTGAAAATATCTTTGAGGGGCGGACAAGTACCATTCAAAAATTCGGAGTAGAATCTCTGCGGGTAAGCCTTCATTGGCGCATTTTTGAGTTTTCGTCGGCACCGCAAATCGTGGTAGGACGTCACGATCCCACGCAGAGTTGACGATCTGCATTGCGGCTCCATAAATAGCGAACGCAGAAGCACTAAGAGCGCATACACATGATGCTCTAGAACATCCATTCGAACCTAGCTGGCCGGGAACATCAAGAAAGAATGCCAGCACGACAAGGCCGAGAGTCATTGTAGATAGATACGTAGTCCGAAATGTAGGAAGCCATAGAATGAATGTGAGAACGGCCAAAACTGCGGGATAGGTTGCACGGATATGGGGAGGAACACTGTGAGCCATGTTTGTGTTCTGAGAAATAAGAAGATACCACAGAGCAGTGTTCCACCAGTGGAAGCCGAATAAGGCGAAAACGAGAGCACTATGAGTTTCGTTTCTGAAGAACTGAAGGATGGAGGCAAGAATCTGAGCCCCTCCCCCTCCAAAGAATGCTATGCCAGCCAGAAACTGTGCGCTTGTCCCCTGACTGTTTGATAACTTCGCGATAGCGTTGATTGTGCATGCGGTTGCAAATCCAAAGAGTCCAAGAGGGGCCGGGTTTGCTATAGTGGACGGCATGGAAAACGGTTTAACGTCGTGGGATTTGAGTTTGTCTAAGATCTCGGATTTTGTGGGGAACCCTCAGTGTCGATGTTGCAGTTGAGCTTGCGAGACGTTATTTATCAATCTCTGTCCGCGGAGTGGACTTGTCTCCGACTAGGAGAGGATTTTCTTTTTGATCAGATGCTGTAGATGCCTTCGTGTCCGCAAAATGTTCTTGGTCATGTTTGAAGAGACTTGATCCTGATGGGCGAGTATGTAAATTTCGTCTCTTGCACTTGTCAAACTCATCTGCGTGACGAATCGCTAACAATGCAATTCCTTCGGAATGTGAGGTATTGATGGGAAAACCATGTAACTGTATCAAGTTACGTCGTTGCGAAGCATAACGTACAATGTACGTTACGAGATGTCATCATTTGAGTATCGCAGTTGTATCATAATTATCGCTGCAGAACCCACTGCGCATGCCTGCGTGTCAATCGCATGCTTGCGTGTCTTCAAGGCTTTCTCACGAGAGAAGACTTTATCCTGTTCAAAAACTTCGAGAAATTTTCTGGAAAGCGGTTGACACGAACCGGAGCTTGATTGGTGCCATTTGGCACAGTAGGTCTTCGAGTTGCCGACTATATACCTTCCTTACAAATAGAAGGTAGGAGGGCTACCTGGAAGGTCGCCCTCCAAATCCCCGCATGCAGAGCATTAAAAATTTAATCCATATATATATATATATATTTATATTTATCTAGACAAAAAAACAATATGCAAGAAACTGCACACTAACGAATTACTTTTTGCAGATAGACATATCCCGCGACTGAGACGGACTGACTAAAACAACGCACCAAAAAAAAAGCGCAATAGCCAATCGATGACCAGTCGGTGACCAGTCGGTGACTGGATGGCCCCAGGTGGCGACGCGTAATTTACTTGTACTTCCTGTACAATTGTACAATGTACAAGTCACCATCACGTTGATCCACATTTGTTATCTTACAACTGAGAGAAACGAGACCCCAAGCCTCGTCGTTTCTCAGTTGGTGTGAATCTCGGATCACGCAAACGGTCCGATCAGACAAGTTGAACTGTTCTGTACTTTAGTCACAAGAATTGAGGACTGTGACTTTGCTGGAAGGCAAGCCGTGCGTTGCCATGCTAGAGTAGACTACAAAAGACAGCTGCAGTAGCTGCAGCACGTAGACCATCTTGGTCAGACAAGTAGAAACCGACAACCAGTAAACACGAGTTTACCCGACACGACCGATTTTTTTGTTGTTATGGGCCCAGGATCTGGCTCATCGAAGGACCTGCCAAAGAGGCCAAGGTTCAGCTGGGATTTGCATCACGTCCCGTAGACGGATGGTCGCGGAAATCAGTAAGAGTACGCCCAAGCAATGAAGCAGTGGGAAGCGTACCATGATTTGCTGCCTGAAAGCAACTCCTGTCGAGCGATTAAGAAGATCCGTGGAATACTGTTACAGTCTCAACTGTACGGACGAGCGAAAGACATTTGTCGCTCAGTACCAGATGATGTGGTGAAATCGGAGAAGAGTGTGCAAGCAATTGTGAATGCTGTGTACAAGCGAGACCCTTTGGCCGTAGTTTCCGACGTCTATCAGGACTTCCTCTCATTACTGAACACGCGTAGAGGGGCAAGTGAGACATTCATGAATTTCGAGTCAAGGTTTCAAGCTCAAGTATCACGAGTCAATGCCCATGGAGATGATGCAAAGTTATCAGAAGCGTTAGTGGCCTTTACGCTGTTGGCAAATGCAAATCTCGACAGCAATCAGCGAATCCCTGTATTGGCCAACTGCACTACCGTCGACGCGAAGCTAACCGCCAGTTCTACGACGAACGACTACTTGCGAATGGTATCGTATGAGTCAATAGCTTCAGTACCCCGTCAGTGTGGTAAGACTGGGCAGGCTGATAGCAGCAAAGGCACGTTGCAAGCCAGTTATGCGTCCAGTACCAGACCACAGAACAGAGACAAGTCACGGGGACGACCGAGGAAAACCCCAGAACAGATGGCTGACATCAAAGCCAAGACAAAGTGTCCCAAGTGCGGCAAATATGGACATTGGAGGAGTGATCACCAGGAAGATGGTTCATTGAAACCTGGCGCTGTTTCTCTAGACGAGCCTCCTAAGACGCATGATAAGAAGAACACTATCTCGTTCAATATGGTTCAGTGCTGCTCATCAAGTTCAGATCCAGTAGTGGAGAATGTTGTAGGCCCTTTGCTAGACAATGATGCTCCCTACAGTGGTATCGGACTGAGTGAGTTGAACATGATCAAACACTTGGTGTGTCCCGATTGGAATGGTAACCTTGATCCCATTCCAGAAGCGGTAGAAGACCGACCCTTTTGGCAATATGGGAAGGGAGAGCACTCAAGCGAATGCAGACCTATCATCGGATCCGTTGTGCTCGAAGCCAGGACTACTGACGAAGATACAGTGCGCATCAGGCACTTAGTCATTGAAGGATCTACACAGTGGGTCATCGGACGAAATGTCATCAGGTATTGCAACATCCTACAATAGGAAAGAACTTGCTGCAGCTACCTCCAGATCACAATGGAGTTTGTCAGGGGTATGTGGCATTAGTCGATCACGATATGCACAGCTACATTCCGTACTCAGCGTTCATGTCAGACAAAAGTGTGATGACAGAGAAGAATGACCGTATTCTCTACTGTGCTATGGCCAGCGTGGCCGATTCACCGTCAGCTAGACCGTGGATTGAAGTGAAGAAAATAGTCGACAAGGTCCATCGACATGTTTGTGGTCATGCAGCATACTCTGATATCAAGGTTCTCTTACAGCGAAACGACATATGGGATGAATCCGTCAACAAGTACTTATCAGAAGTCCTTGAGGAGTGCACCCATTGCAAGACTACTTCGCTACCTCAGACAACTAGGAAAGTGTCTCTAAGTACTATGAGCAATCATTTAATGATGTGGTATGTGTTGATCACTTGTTCTTGGATGAAGTGTGTGTCTTCCACGCCATGGATTCAGTATCCCGATACTCTGCAGGTTGTGCAGTAGTCGATACTTCGATGTCGAATGCGATCTCGGCATTCGAAGCGCTGTGGATTTCCCCCCTTTGGACACCAAATACTTTGCTGTTTGACAGAGGATTCAATAACTCGATATTCAAAAATTACTTGGAGCAGTCTGGTATTGACATGCGTCCCATTCCTCCAAGAAGACACAATAAGAATGTGTTGGAGTCTAAGCACAGGGTCATACGTGATGTGTATCTACGTCTGAAGTCCGAGTGTAACCTCGAGGAGAAAGATCATGTGAACATTCTTATTCAGAAGGCCATCAGAATATCCAATGATCTTTATGGAAATGACCTCCTTTTTGCTAATGAGTTGTCTAAAGGATACACCCGACCCGTAGATAAGAAGAACCCCTTCCCAGTACCCGACACTCTCAAAGAAGCACACGAGGCAATCATGGCGAAGAGGAAGTTAACGCTGATCTTGCGTTCGAAAGCTGTCACTGACGTCCCTATATCTGTTGGAGATCACGTTCAGATTTACATCAAGAACCAGCATGAGAAGAGAGGAAAGTGGTCAGGAACCAAACCAGTCATCGCCTACGATCACGACAGTAGGACAGTCACCGTACCAGGTGCCAATGGCAGAACTATTTCGGCCGCAGTTGAAGACGTGAGGCATGCACCACCTCCCAATGAGCTCGCTATCACTGTTCAAAACGCTATGGACGAGTTGGATATCTCCTTATCGATCGCAATGGACGACTTGGAAGAACAGGAGATCACTGATGATTACGACGCCTCCGAACATGGTAGTTCATGCCCTGAAAAAGGATTTGACGCCAGTTTCTTCCCGTGTGACAACGCTAACACCGGCACCCAACAACCGGCCGAGACGTCTGACGAGACACAGGTTCATCCAGCTGTAGAAGACACAAGCCAACCTACTCAGATCAGCGCAGCAGTGGATGAGATCGTATCGCACACACAGATCCAAGAGTTGGTACCGCAGACAACGACGGCACCGGTTGCCCAGAATACAAACGCAGTTCAGGAAGCTCGAAGAAGACCGGCAGTTGGGGACAGAATCGAGGTATATTGGCCTTTGGACAAGTAGTACTACCCAGGTAAGGTACTCCGTTATGGACAACGATCGAAGAAGTACTCCGTCAAGTATGATGATGGAGAGAGTGAAGTTCTTGACCTTAGTAGGGAACAGTGGCGTTTCCGACAGGGTAACACCCATCATGCCAATGAGGTAGAGTTATCTCCAGGCCAGGAGCTGGAGAGCATTGAAAAAAATACTCTGCGTGAGTTCTTTGATGTACTAGGTTCCAAGAAGTTCATGCTACATCAATCACATGGTCTACCACCCTTTCTGACCCAGAACGCTTACCAGAAGGAAGAAGCGTTCATGAACACAGTCGATCGCGTTCCTTTGTGTGATGTACCAGTGGATGCTAACGTGATCTCTAGTCATGTTTTCTACAAGATCAAAACGTGTGATGATGGATCATTGATACTGAAGGCTAGGATCGCTCCACACGGTAACGAGGACAGTAAGAAGGACAACTTGAAGACAGACTCTGCTACTTGCCCTCCGGTGGGCGTAAGGATTCTTCTGGCAATGGCTACTATTCGGAAGTGGACACTCGCGAAGAATGATTTCGAGAGTGCATTCCTGCAAAGTGGCGAGGCCTTGCGCGACGTTTATGTGCTTCCTCCGCGAGAATGCAGTACGCGACACCGACACTACTGGCTACTGCGCGCAGCTTCGTACGGACTAGTGAACGCCTCCGCCAAATGGCAGAAAGTTAGCGATGATCTCATGCGCCAAATGGGATTTTTGCATCTCGTATACGTACCACAACTGTTCTACAAGCGAACAGACGGCGACATCGCAATCATAGCTGTGAAGATTGTTGACGATGTGCTGCTGGCTGGACCGCGAGATGTTGTGAAAGGAGCTATCGATCGGATTAAGCAGTCGTACAAGCTTGGAACAATTGTTCTTGGTCCTGGTGTGTTCACCTATTTCGGTTTGGACATTGTGCAGTTTAAGGACTACTCCATTATGATTCATGGGGATGAGAAGCTGAAGGCCCTCGAAGCATATCCAGTTGATCGCAGGCGAAGAAAGGAACGAGAAGATTACCTGAATGAAGTAGAAGCCTTTGCATTCCGTTCCTTGAATAGTTCTTTGGGACGGCTTGGTAGAGCAGCGTCACCATTCTGCGCATTTGCAGCCAGCTTCCTACAGCAGAAGGGTCCGCGTCCGAAGGTGAAATACTTGATTACGCAGATCAATTTGCTGAAAGTTTTGAAGAAGAGAGGATCTACTCTGCAGTACGTGCGCCCAGCAGATAACAAACCATACGAGGTATCTATCTTAGTGTTCGCAGACGCAAGCAGACATGATGACCATGGACAGTTAGGATGGATAGCAGGCATTCTTTTTGGGGACTTTGAGAAGGACTCAGTTTTTTATGCGCTATCTTGGTCGTCTCGCAAATCCAGAAGACCTGTCAAGTCGATTGGGTCCGCCGAGATATTGGCAGCTGGCGAAGCGATAGATGAAGGCAAGGTGCTTCTGAAGGCTATGAAGACTTTTGTTGGGCATCGATGTCAGCCTAATCGTTGTAGTGGATTCAAAGGACTTATTCACTACGTTGTCTACATGCCGTAACAGCTTGGACAGATCTATCCGGGCAGACGTGAGCGTCATCCGTTTTGAATTCGAGACGCATAATGTTGATAAGATGATTTGGATGAACTTAGCAGATCCGCTCACAAAAACAGATAGTCCTCTTGAGCAGGCACTTGAGCTTCTGTTGCTCTCAGGAAGGTTGTGTATGCAGTTTCAGCCTTACGAGTCACGCAGCTCGCACTCCTCTACAGGTTGAGTTGTGCAAAGGACAAGGAAAGAGAAGGAGTGTGAATCTCGGATCACGCAAACGGTCCGATCAGACAAGTCGAACTGTTCTGTACTTTAGTCACAAGAATTGAGGACTGTGACTTTGCTGGAAGGCAAGCCGTGCGCTGCCATGCTAGAGTAGACTACAAAAGACAGCTGCAGTAGCTGCAGCACGTAGACCATCTTGGTCAGACAAGTAGACACCGACAACCAGTAAACACGAGTTTACCTGACACGACCGATTCTTTTGTTGTTGGCCGCAGAGAAATTCAACAACTTGAAAAGCTTGACGTTGCAACAATATCCGAAAGGTCCATGCCAAACAGATCTCTATCATCGAGCTCATTTTGGAAGATTCGACACCGAAAATGCTCGAAGACAGTTCAAAGTGTTTGTAGAAAGAAAAACAGACAGCCCTTTACCACCAATGCTCATGGTACTCATTCAATCGTATCGAAACTTTTTAGACCATCTCAGTTCACTTGAAGATCGAAGAAATGGTAAAATACCAAAACTTTATTCAATTGTATCCATTGAACAATACAACATACTTGATATTGATGATTGAAATGTTCCTGAAACTGGTTTTTTTTCAACGCCACATTGCTCTAGATCTTTAGTTGATGATATGCTGCGATTGTTGTCATGCGTTTCTCACAAAAAGAAAACGTCTGTGGGGAATTCACTGGCCAAGCATCAAAAAGGTCGAATAGAAAGGTGGACTTGCGACATCAACACCTTCTTTGAAGATTTGGATAACTTGAAACCCCTTTATTTTGGGCGCTGCAGGAAACGCCGAAGGGGAAGGAGAGGAGGAAAACGTGCACAGCGCAAACGAGAGAAAGAGGAAGCTGCAAAGCGAGAGGATGCTGCAAAAAAAGAGGAAGCTGCAAAACGGAACAATTTCGGTACAAGCTGCGTCTCTGGTAGAATGTAATGGTTGGTTTTAAGTCCAGCATTGTATACCTTGTGAGTTCCGTTTTTGAGACGAAGCCATGCAAACCTGTATCAGTGTTTGCGTAGGGACAGAGCCATTGCAAAAGCTTTCATGGAGTCGAATCTAAAATCTGCCCCATCCCTGCAGTACGAGGGGTAAGAGGGCCACAACAGTACCACTGCAGATTGGGATGGAATGAGGTAGCATTCTACCCTTCGTACTTTGTACAGGTGTACCGTCGTACCATTCCTGCTTTGGAATGGTGAAGGCACGAAGGAGTGCTGGCATTGCCAGACTGGAAGCATGAAGAATGCCAAAGGAGAGTTGTCGCGATGGATAGTTCGGCGTTTTTCTTCCGATCTCAACGGCAAGAAGCTTGAGGCCCTGGTGATTTGTACATTACAGAACTTCGAGGATATACGCATTTGTTCTCCAGATATGATGATCATACATAGTGATGTTGTCGTTTCTGCACTGGCTCCCAGAGATCTTGTGCGCTCTGACTAGAAACACACAACCAAGCTACAAATACACTACCAAGGGTATGCACAACTTCAGCCATGATCATAGGAGAGCGATGCAATGATTGGCGATGATTTGCTTTGGGATTTAGCCATGTGTCACACGACCGCAATATTAACCCAATCCAAAATGAGTAACCCTTTATATATACAAAACCTGCTTCGCCAGTTTACTTTCTGCGGCGACGATGATGAAGTCGTCATCACCATCCTCACTATAATCCTCGCTATCACCCTCGTCATCATCATCCTCACTGTCACCTTCGTCCACTTCAGACGCATCGCTGTACATATCACCCTCAAGTGCTTCTTCGACGTTCTGCGGATGTGTAGCCCTGGCGCTGGAAAGTCTAGAACGGAACGCGACAGTGAGTCATCATCGGTGGAGAGATCAGCAATCTAGGTCTCCACGCACGTAATTTTGTCTCCATTTGTGTACAGGGGTGATTGAAAAGTGACAGACGACGCTGCGGTAAACGAAAGCGGTGCATGCCACGCATTCATGGCTGACGTCGTCGCCGAACTCTCTGAATCTGCGGGCAAAGGAGGTGTAGCGCATGTTATAGACACAGGCCTGGTAAACGCTATGCACAGGATAGATTCCAAGTGCTGCGGAGAGAGAGCGCATTCTTCCCAGAGAAAGTCTCCAACCATCTGATTGATAGTAGATCCAATAAGACGCCAATGCTGGTGGGTCCGTTCTTCAGACACTATCACTAATGCAAGGGAAAAAGAGCCAGGAACATTTGATGCAGTTCTAAAGACCACCGACCCAGCACTCGAGAACTTACGAGACCAGCTTGGCTTTGCTAACTACATTGATGATGATTCTCAAGGGCCAAGAGATGCCATACACATCTCTCGGCTTTGTTCTTTTCCTATAGCAAATCGCTGTTTAAATCTTCGGTCCGGTTCAAATCGACTTGTCATGAAAGTGGGCGAAGCAGCTGCAAAGAATTGCCTCTGGTCAGGAGGTGCGGCTTCCTTGAACTGAACGAAAGCTGGAAGAGTATCATGGTCCGGCCAGTCCTCTCTTGTTGGAGTCCCGCGGGCCTGAGATATTTTGGATAGTTGGTCTATGTCAGAATCTCCTGGCAGATACGATTTGTATCATTTCGATGAAAGATTACCAAAAGACCCTGTCCGTGCTGCAGCCCTCTACCAGGGAGCAACTATACAAAGCAATGAGGTCGGCGCGATGAGGAGGTTGGCAAACATGTACCGCCATGGTGATGGCGTTTCCAAGAACCCTGTACTATCTGTGACGTTATACCACGCTATACCATCTGGCAATCGATATCTGTGATGGTAATGACTCTAGAGCTCAACGTGCACTGTTGCTTACGAACGGAGATGAAGATGTGGAACCAGATGAACAGAGAGCTCAAACTTTGCATGAACATCTCCAACATCAAGGAATGATGACTCCGAGAACTTGATAAAAGAGCTCACGTTGACGGCGGGCGCGCCCGCCGTTAACGTAAGCTCTTTTAGATAGCTCTTGTGGGACATACCTTGAATCACTTTTTGAAATGAGAACACAGTTCTTGAATCAGACATAGACGTATACGGTTTGTAGACGTCATATTCATAACTAGTAAAGAAAATGACGCGGGTGGTTACAACCCAGAAGAGGAAGTGAATGCCAGGGGGCACCAGCCTACGAAGGCATTTATAGCAGACTTGACTCGATAATGGAGATGAATACTCCAAGTAGAAAGAAAAGGGTTGTCCAGACGGTCCTTAACGATAATGATGTAGTCCTGTGGCTGTAACGAGAGATGGGTTGACAACCGAAGGAAGAAACCACGGGGAAAGAGTAGTGCAGACCATCCCAAGCGATGATGATGTATCACCCTGGTGTCGAAAAAGAACACCACAACGACCAGGACAGGAAGACCAAAGCACCGACGAGCCTAACCAAGGGCTGTGTCTCAGTCTGTGTAGGGAGGAGAAAGGGTAGAGCGAGAGACCAAGTCGCTCGAAGGAGGGAGAGAATGAATGCAAGCTATGTAGAGAGAGAGAGAGCGAGCGAGAGAGAGTGTGTGTGTTGAAGGCAGCGAGGCACGGACTGTGCTGAGGGGAGATGGGGGTGCCGAAGAATAGGAAGAGTGGTCTACCCGAGTTGAGTCGGCGGGGAAGCTTCCAACTAGGGGGGTTTACATAGACAGGAACATTCTGCATAACCTTCGGTGATGCATTCCAGTAAGTGGGTATTAACTTCCTTATGCCCTGTTTCGGTCATACTAATGAGGTACATGACCATTCGTTATTGGTGATAATCTCTTTCGTTATTGCTTCGTGGATATGTAGCCACTCGTCTTCATTCACCGGAGGTCGTCGAGGTTTCTCATCATCACCGTCACTCACGCTACCAAAATGGATGCGAACAACGAGGCCTTTCAGTTCATCGACGAAGAGCCGGAGTCTCCGTCCGCTCCTCCCGTGCATCCAAGCGTTATTGACGGAGAGGACGAAGAAGTATCCAACCAGGAAGCCGCCGCCAAGGACCGAGAAGCCGGCCTGTCCGAAGAAGTGAAAGAGAGACAGGAGGCAGCCATTGTTGCCTTCGAAGACGTTCTCGGCCACTTACTCTCTGGGACACCCAGGACCACAGCGCAGATTTGCGACGATATACAGGCTCTTCCGCCCTTCTTCCTTCGTGGGCTAGCCGTGGGCCTGACCCTCGCAGTTATCACCCAGTGCTCTTCTTACCACATCCGCGCTGTGCGTCGCGTTTACCGCGTCGTGCGCGATATGGTTGAGTCTGAGGACGTGCAAGGGCCTCTGCCCAATGGTACATTGCGTTAGACAGTGACCAAGATTGCCAGATATGTTCCGCCTCTGCTGAGTCTGCATCTGAATAAAGGAGTGCCCATTTCTCTCTCTGTGCCTACACGTCGTGGAACCGTGCATGCATTTTCCGCGTTGCGCTTCACGCGCCACGGCGAGGCCATACCAGCTTTCTTGACGCGCGCGCTCTCGCGCACGAAAACGTGGCACCCAAGCCAACCCAGATCAGTTGGTGATGCGCGCGCTTGCGCGCGCTCGGGCGCGGCACAGAAGCCACGCCGGACCTGCTCTTGGTGCGCGCGCTCGGGCGCGCGCAAACAGCGCACGCCCCGTTCTTTTACGCCCGTGTGGCGCGCCGCGAGCGCGCCCAACCTTCCACTATCTCCTCGGAGATAGCCAAGAAAAACTGGCAATCTCCGAGGAGATAGCGAGATTCTGGTCCGGGGAGTGTCCCAGGGCGGCGGGACACTCTCCGTGATCCGCCACCACAAGCATCGCCATGACAAGAGTCCGCCACTACACGGTTCTTACATCACAGAGCTTGATACAGGACTACAGGAACAAAGGACCATCCAAAAGTCTGATGTCCAGGCTTGCTACACAGGGATTTGCTGGGTCAGCGTCAACCCCCTTCTCTGGGATAAGCTCTTGGCAAACTGTACACAGCCTTTCTTTACCTTCCGGCACATCGCGTAGAAAAATTCACAATGCAATCGATTCGGTGGGGCACATACCAGAGAATATAATCTTTGAGAATTCCTCTCCGTTGACATTCTCTTGGCAATGCTGCTGTTGAAAGACTTTCTCTTGGCAATGCTGCTGTTGAAAGACTTTGGTGTCCACATTAAAGACGAAGATGAGAGGTTTTGCTCGTCACACACACCCTGTCTTTCTGTGAAACGCTCTGAAAACGAACCATTTCGCTTCTCCAATGAATGTGGTTGAAGTATGTATCAAAGAACATGAACAAAATAATTGATATCAATTTCTATCCTGTTGAAGTTCTTTGTGACCATCTTGGTAACGCGTCGTGTTCACGTCCAAAACTTACGGTGACATGTCACACGTCCTATCACGCGTCGTGCAAAGGGCAAATGCATTTCTGCATTCTCAACTGGATGTGCCCCAACTACCATTCTTCAAAGAGCGCGTAAGAAAAGTTTGCAGGAGAAGAAAGGCTATAAAAGCCAAAGTCATCATCCGGCTATAGCAGCTGGTGGAAACAGGCATTACGCTCACAGTATCTGGTCAGGGTTTCTGCCGTTTTCGCTCACTACATATACGATATGGTCATTTCCGCACCGGACTTATCGGATCCGCAACGCTTCTTGCAAGATTTTGTACTCGATAGAGTATACTTTACCCCCCTTTATTCCCATCTGCGTTCAGAACAAAGAAGCTTCAATTGAACTGTTTGTAAAACAACTTTCAAGAATGAATATGCCGGCAATGCTACAAACTGTTGTTGCAAAAGAATTTGATTTTTACGCAAAAGTGATTCACGATCTCTTTCCTCAAATGTTTTCGGAAACACGTTGGAGGTGATTCGACCTCCCGATTTTGACCCAGAAGACTTCCCACAAATTGACGAACACAAACTTTTCAACTTGTACACCCAATTCTGTTTTTTTTCATTTCGCCGTGTTATGTCTGAGGTAGTGTAAGAACAAAAGGAGCAGGGGTGTTGTTCTGTAGTATGACGTGATGGAGGTCGGAGACAAAGGTCTGGCAGGATCTGTGCTGCGCAACGCAGACAGATCTGCCCTTTAGTTTTACTTTGTAAAAGAAAACAGTCTCGAGTGCAGCAAACCTCGTGAGAGGACAAAGTACTGGTGATGTGTTACAGGTAGACTCAGATTGTGGGGAAGCAATGGATTACTTTGGTATGCTTGTACGGAATCACCTGGCTCGAACGACATTGCAATCGATATTGAAGACAGATTTCATGTACTACTCGGCGTTTGTTCTTTACTTGAACACCGATTTGACGAGTGGTGTGTTTCGATTAGACTCGTTATCTGTCACCTGTCTATTGCAATTGACCAGAAATCAGTTTTCGGCCAGTGGGCCAACGCGTTAGTGAATATGAGTTTGTATGTGCTCTACAGGGCAGTGTTTCTTTCATATCACCACAACACAATAAAAGGCCACGAGCTCACTATACCTTACGTACTCACTTGATCCCGTAGCAGCCACCAAAGACTTATGCTGCACATGTGTGTAAGACTTGGGGCACATGTGTGTAGAACGCAAACAAGAATCACAATCTGAAGTCTGTCGATTAACATTGTGCTTTAGTGTTTTGCCAATCCGCAGAAAAGCAATAAAGCAACGTAAAGAATGTTCTAGAGGAGTACGAAACCAATCAACATTCATCGCGCGTCATTCGCCTCATAGCCTACGCTTCATAGCCTAGAGATCTCGTTTCGACGTAGCCCTTCAAAAGGGCATCTGCTGCACTGTCCGTGAGTTCGGGTTCAACCTTTTCTCGCGCATATGCTATGCCTTCTGTTAAAGACTTTGCCCTTTGCGCAGGAGCTGTGATCAGCTGCATCTGCTCTCGCTACTACCGAGCACGCGAACTCATCTCTGGCGCTATCGATTACTTACCTGCGATTGACGTATGGTCCACTGGCTACGTGATGGCCGAACTGATGCTGGGTCACCCTCTGTTCCGCGGAGAATTGGATGTGGATCACCTGGAAGAGATTATAAAGGTTCTGGGAACTCCAACCAAGGAAGAGATCATAACAATGAACCGTAACTACACAGAGTTCAAGTTTCCGCAGGTCAAGTCGCTGCGGGTTTTCGCGTAAACCCGTCCTTTTGATTGATTCCAGAATAAGTGATGCTTAGCCATTTACGGTGAAACCGGAACCGCCAAGACGCATTTGAGTCATTGCAACCTATAATGACGGCAATCGAGCAGGGAAAGTTAGAAAATAGAAAAAAGCCGAGGACTGCGCTTCTAAGGATAAATACGCACGGACTCAACGACCTGAGCTCTTGACCTCTGTTCGAAGGAATGAATGAAGGAGAGAAACCCTCGTCTCAGGTCAAGTTGCGAGGCTGGTTTGGATGCTTAGCTGAAAATCAATTCGTATGCGAGCTATGCGTTTAAGGTTTATTTAACTCCCCTTGGTTGGAAGATAGCATTCTTCATCAGGAGGACATTATTGTTTTTCTGACAAGCGGTATCATGGCATGGCATAATGTTACCCGTGCTAGTAGGGGACATCGTCCAGCTCCTGCTATGCAACGAAACGATCATTCTGTGCACTACTAGCGCAGAAGTTGAATGGATTGGAAATGATACATTAAGTTTAGAAGGCGAGTGACAGAGAACAGCAAAGGGTGTCCCGCAAAAACACAACTCTTTAACTCGTGCTCTGGTCTTCCATACTCAGGCGGCTGAGCCTTCTTCGATTCCATTACCAATTAATACAGAATTGTTAGATCATCCTTAGCAGCTGAAGTTTTTCTTCAAGAGAAAGACTTTGATCCCCTATAACAAGTACTTGTATATGGGGCCTAGCATTCGGCCCCATATACAAATACTTTTACAAAGCTCATCCGACTGCTTCCCCATTTCTCTCTTCATGCTGACACTTTTGCGGCCAATCCAATAGGTAGACTTCCTCACTGTCAACGTCACCATTTGCACAGTGCACTGTAGCCAACAAGAAGTCATCCTCTGGATCTGTCTCGTACCCGTCGAGGTTAGGCGTCGGCATCTCTTCACCGAAAGGCGTATTGTCACCACCATCGGTAAGTATGCGACTGAGCGCATCCGCTGCGAGGTATTCGACCCCTGCCCTATAGGTTACATCGTACTCGAACTCAAAGAGCCGAAATCTCCATATGGTTAGCCTACCGGATATGTCCGTCATAATCAGCAGCCAACGGAAAGAATGGTGGTCCGTCCTGATGGTAAATCAAACTCCCTCAAGGTAAGGCCTTAAGGTTAGCACTGCCCACACAATGACAAGGCATTCCCTTTTGGTAGTGCTGTACTTTCTTTCGGCCTGTTCAGAGTCCTACTCCACTAACCAATTGGTCAATAATCCTTCGTTGATTCTTGCTCCTGTAGGAGAGTACATCCTATCTGTTTATCGGAGGCATCCGTGTCCAGAATTTATAGTCTGCCTGGATTCGGGAAAGCCAGTATCGGAGGATTCAGCAGTCTATCCTTTAAGGTTTGAAAGGACTCGTACTGTTCTTAATTTAGGCAATCGAATTACGATGGTGTACCCTCCTTAAGCATCTCGTTGAGAGGTGCAGCAATCTTCGAGAGCCCTTCAACAAACCTTCGGTAGACATTGCACAACCCGTGGAAGGAGCGCAATTCCGTGTGGGTCCGCGGGGGCTTCGCCAATCGAATCGTGTCGGTTTTCCTCTTGGCCACTTGGAGCTTACAATGGTGAACCACATGACCAGATAATCCACTAAGGCTTGGAAAAAGAAGCACTTCAATGTTATCCCAGCCTCACGGAGAATCATTAGGACAGTCCTCACATGGGTGAAATGTTCCCGAACGGTTTTCGAAAAGATGATTACGTCATCCAGATAAACCAAGGCGACCTTCCATTTGACCCTGGATAAGATGATGTCCATGACCCGTTTGAAGGTTGCCGGAGCGTTCATCAAACCAAGGGGCATCCGTGTGAAACGGAACGATCCCTCATTGGTCTCGAACGCCGTAAGGGGCTTCGCGTTGTCATCCAATGATATCTGCCAGTACCCCCAATGGGCGTCCAATGTGGTGAATATCGCAGCCTTGCCTAAGGAATCAAGACAGTCGTCCATCCCAGGGCTTGGATAGCTGTCCCGCTTGGTCATCGCGTTAAGCCTTCGGTAGTCAATGCAAAACCTGACGGATCCGTCCTTCTTCGCCGCGAGGACGAACGGACTTGCCCATTGGGATTCGTGTGGCGGAGCAGGCTCGATGACGTTGGCCTTACGCATCTTGGCCATTTGCTCCGCTACGATTTCACGTCCCTTAAGGCCTGTACGGTAGGGGTGTCGGTACACCGGTTTCGCGTCATCGTTAAGGTCAATGCGGTGCTTCGTGGCAGAGATCTCTCCTAATTGACCAGACCATATGTATTTGAATTCCCGGAGAAGCTCTATAACCTGAGGACGGTAGGCTTCTAATCCCTGAGAGGCAGGTGGATATCCCGGAGATGTACTCTAGATGCACAAAATGTATACTTATGATTTTCGGAAGCGGACATCAATTGTGGCATCCGTCGCAGATCGTGGGAGGGTCTGATGAATGTCATCAGGAAGCCACTTGGATATCTAAAATTTTGGATATCCGAATGATGTCCAGAAATGTGCTCCCTATGAAACTACTGTAAGCCGATGTCCCGTTGATATCCCTTTGATGTTTCAGAAAATGTACTGCGGAAATGCAAATGATGTGCGTTTCAAAAATTCCACCGGACATCAGTCGGATATCGACTTGACTCTCTGGGAATTCGCTCCCTAGGTTTACCTCCCCCTCCCAACTTTCTACTTCCTCGTCGGAGGTAGGGGTCAGCTCATCCCATGATGTTTCCATCACAGGCATTGGAGCCGGAAATGCAATACCGATTACGGTACCCTTCGGCAAACGTGCCGGGCGGTCCCGAAAGTTGCTCATCTGAATCCAAAAGGGCACCATTGGTCTGCAGTCTATAATTCCATTGGCCGTCAGGGAGAGGTGACGCTGTATCGTCTTCGGATGATTCTGCAGGGTCACCAATCCAGCGGTTTTGCAGTGAGCCAGATGGCAATCTGCGTCATTGGCGGTGTTGCTAAAGCCTCTGATAACCGAACCTTATTGGATATGGTATTCTGCGCCAGTGGAGGGCGACGAGGGTTGGCATTGGGACCAGAATTGGAACCGAACACTGCCACTGGACGGGTGCGGTAGAAAGAGACCTTCCGGAGGCCGGGGCAGATGGCTTTCACGTAGCGGTCGGTCAAAGACGTGCCGAGGAGACATTCTGCACATAAGGTTGGACAGACAAGGAAACAGGTACGAACCTGAAGGTCACCCATCTGTGAGCAGAGGGGAATAATTCCTTTAATATCCATTGGTCTTTTTGATGCATCAGTTACCCTTGGCATCTTCCTCACCGTCACTGCACCCCTCCCAACCGGCCGGTGAAACCATTGGATGAACGAGACTCGAACCTGCGTCCGTGGCGAGGACGCTCGTCACGACCCGCGACCTTGAGACAGTTAATCCAACGATATGGCGAATCTTATAGTTCTCTTTCGTCAGGATGCGCAAGGGTGCGTCTCCTTCGGATTCGACTTCGCTAAAGCAGTGAACCACGCTTTTTTCATCTTTTTGGCGTCGGCGGTTGAGTTTCCAAAGGAGCAGCAGTGTCCCATGGGGGATCCTGTACACCTTTGGCAGTGAGGCGGTGTGCCTCTGAGGCGCGGCTCGCCTCAGGCCGCACCTCTAGGCGTTTTCAGACGGCGTTTCTCCACCAATGGCATACGCATTACCATTGGACTGTGCTTCTTCCTCTGGAACGACCGTTGGCTCGGAATCACCTTCGGCATCCAGCGTTAACCTGTGGAGGCCTGACGGGCGTTCCCATTGGTGTACCGTATCGTGACGTACCAGCGGACGACGGGTAGCGGGGAACATGACGGATGAAAATTCCTTCGGAGCGCCGGGCCTGGTAATTCTCATTACTAAGGGCTAGGAGTTTCTGCTGCGCTTCCTCTGGCAAGAACTTCATGCAGTCGCATGGAGTTACCTTCGACAGGTAAATGAAGCAAACCTGTGGAGCGCGTTGAAAAAGATCCCTACGTGGAGGAATGGGGGAGTACCGAGGGGTCTTTTTTCGTGAAAGAGTCGACGTACCACTAGACAGAATGGAAGATGCCCCATAAGGAGCCGAACCAAGGATACTGCTAGGACATCTCCTTCGTCCTCGACGAAATCTGAGGCATTGCTTTCGGAGCTCTCAACTATATGGGCTCGAGAGCTCTTCCTGACAGGAATCGCTCTTCCTTTGGCGTCATGATCTGTTACCAGGCGGGAAGTCCTGTAAGTTTTAGCATAACCTTCGGCGTAGTTCACCAACTGTCTGTAGGAGAGGCCCGAATGATCCATATGGTGATTGCGAACGTGCGTTCTGATGGCAGGCAGCAATCCAGCGATGAAGTGCTCTTCAAACTGTTCTCGGAGAACAAATTCCCACACCTGTAGGCCTTCCCCCAAAGGTTATCGGCGAAGTCTTTTTCGGTCATATTCGAGCTTTGCTTATAGGACATAACTTCGTGAGGGGCATCCATTACGACGTCATCCGTCGCGTACGTCTCTAGTAGGTAATTTAAAACCTCTGGATATGACCTAAGGAGATCCCTGTCGATCGCATCCACTGGATCCATGGTTCCAGAGATCTTAGAAACCGCATGGTCATGCGCTTGCCAATGGAAAAAAGACTGAAAAACATACAGAGCTCCACCCTCTTGAACGCCGTTCTGATCGCAGACAGAACGGAACAGACTCAAAAACCTAAGGAAAGCAATGGGGGGTTGGATCCCGAAATATTTTCCGTTAAGGTTAGCTGCATCCGCTTGGGCCACCTCGGGATCATCTTCGCCACGGAGGTAGAGTACCGTTTGGAACGATCTCCCAATCAGTACGTGCGGTAGTCCAAGACTCTGTAAAATAGTTCATTGGTTGTTACCAAAGATTTGAGGCGTCGAACAGCGGACTCGTCCGTCTCTGAGCCACTGAAACTCGAAGATCCCGAATCGGAATCGCTACCGCTGGAGTCCCTACGGCTTTTCCTCTGGTTCTTCGACTTCTTCCATTGGTTTCTTCTCTTCTTCCTTCCGGTCAGGACTGCTTTCATCCAATGGCGGCTCTTCATTTTCGGCCTCAAAACCAATGGCAGAGCGGGGGTCCGGGGCCTCTTTTTACCTCATGGGTTGCACGTCCATTAGGCCTCCTTGCCAAGGGACGTCTTTTCTGTGCCATGGACGTGGGCCGGCTTGGTCTACCTATGGTTGAAACCAGCGAGCGGCTGGTAAAGCAGCTGATCTCGTTGGTTCGGAACGGGGTTGCCATACGGATGCCGTTAGATTACTTTGAGCTTGGCCCACGGGGGACGGGTCGCCTACCTGGCGTGTCACCTCACGGCGAACACCAATGGAAAGGGAGTTCAAAAACCTGTCGGACTCGAGAACCTTAGGAAGAACGCGTTCAGCCAACTGGTTGGCCTGCTCCGCGAGGGCGAAAGAGACTCGGAGATCCACAAGTGCTTCGAGGCAGGCGTCGAGCATCTCGCGAACCTTTGGCCACCGGAGATCAGCGATTCCATATGTATAGCTCGTTCCAATGGTTCCAATTATCTCTTGCGGCGCTCCTTGAGGCGTATTCCGCTGCGAGGGATACTCGTCGAGCCGTCCACGGAGTCGATGGGCCTTAGAAGCGTCACGGGGGATCTTCTCCGGGTTCTCCACTGGTGTGAGGAGGTTAACTTTTGGCTGTGAGCGGGTGCTCCGGCGGTAACTCTCGTTGTCACCGGAGGGTCCGGCGACGGGTGCGGGGGCCCGAGGAGATTCCCTGGCTTGAGCCACTGGTGTGCGGGGTTCTTCCTGAATGGGTTGATGGTTATCCATAATGGCGGTAGCTTTAGTTACCAGTCCGTCGGCAGTCCGGATCCAAAAGTAAAATTCCGTTTGTTCGTCTTTTCTTGAAGGTTGAATTCAATCGTCCGTGCGTAATTCTAGGTCGGGAGACCAGAAACTGTTGTACAGCGGCACGGTTCACTAACCACGGGAAGGAATGAGCCAAGGGAATGGGACCGAACTGGACACCACTGGTAAATGAGGCGCAATGGGCCGGCGTTATCTGCCGTGCCTACAAAAATGGTGTGCGTCGTAAAGATGACTTGAAAGCCCGTGGTGGATGGCGATCGCTACCTTAAGGTGAAGTAGTTGCCAACAGGGTCTCTAACTTTACCAGTGGAAGAAGGCGACTGCAAATTCAGATTACCAATAGAGGATAATCTGAATTTGCAGTCGCAGTCGGATAATGATAGACGGGCCAAAGCAGCTGGGAGAATCTTCTACGCGGCTAGGTATATTCTAACGACTGAGATTGTTGCTGACACGACCGTAGTGCAAATGGCGCGGAAGGTTATATGCAAATCAGGGAGAGTTTCGATCACGACCGCTCCAACATCTCAAAGAATTATCCAAGTCGGAGAGAATCATACCTTACGGTCAGTAACGAGCTGTTCAAGAAGAAACTTGTGAGCTTCGCGAATACGTCTGAAAATGTTCTGGTCAAGCGAACTGTGGAGCTTGGGTTCACAGAGATGGAGATCAATTTTCAAACAGAGGCAACTAATACCTTCGAATGAATGCTGAGCTCCATTTTTCTCGTATCGGAGCTTGAGATCATTTCACTGCTTGCATAGAAATGAACCCAGGAGAAGCTTCCCATCGTGCATGAGGTGAAGTCAGCTTTCCCAGAGAGTCAAGTCGATGTCCGATTGATGTCCGGTGGAATTTTTGAAACGCACATCATTTGCATATCCGTAGTTCATTTTCTGAAACATCAAGAGCATATCAACGCGACATCGGCTTACAGTAGTTTCATAGGGAGCACATTTCTGGACATCATTCGGATATCCAAAATTTTAGATATCCAAATGGCTTCCTGATGACATTCATCAGACCCTCCCACCATCTGCGACGGATGCCACAATTGATGTCCGCTTCCGAAAATCATAAGTATACACTTTGTGCATCTAGAGTGCATCTCCGGGATATCCACCTGCCTCTCAGGGTTTGGTCAAGCAAATGAAGGATGAGGTTGAACTCGAGCTTCGTGAAAATAATGCATTTGTTCTCAGGCACAAAATACGCAATTCTACCGCTCGTCGTTTTATACTTGGGCCAGGCATGCCAACTCAGCTGACGATGCATGTTCTAGAGTCCTTTCCTTCTACGTCACTTCTGAGGATGATGAAGAGTCAGATCCTCTATAGGTTGCAAAACAAGGAAAGCCAGAATAACTCATACCAGCGTCTGGCTCGTGAACGGAAAACTGTCGCCGAAACGGACGAGAGTAGCGAGTATCAAAACGGCTATGAGCTCTTTGCGGGATGGCTTCGACGGCCATTTCGTGGTAATGAAGCCGAGCTTCCTGTACCGGTGCAAGATCAGAAAAGGAGTTTCATCACTAGGGCTGGCTCATGAACAATGGTTATAGGTTTGGGCAGTGGTGGTCGCTGAGCTTAGCGCCTTCAGAAAGACGTGATAAGTATACTGATGGAAATGGCGTACGCCAAACCAAAAGGAGACGAAGAAGAACGTATTAGACCAGCGATTCTTTCAGTTGGCAGAAGTTAGACAAGTTCAAAGGCTTCATGACAATGGCGCGAGGCCAGACTTCGATGCATGGAAGACTTCGACATCTTTTCCAAATCCTCGAATGCCTCATCTACATTTTTGATTTGATGACCGGTGTTGATATCATGAAGTTCCTGGAACATAATATACTCTTCGTAGGCAGCTTTCATGCTCTTATACAAACATAAAAATTTATCTGCTTCCCCACTTTCCTGCAACCTTCGCAGTAGGTAGTTCGTGTATTCGATATATTCCTCAGCTGCTTTTGCCGCAATTAAACTGTGCTCGTCAGTTGAAGTCACTCTTTTTGCAGAGTCTAGGTGAGATTGTAGTGCTCGAGAAAACTTGACTATTCTCCGGAGGTAAACATGTTTTCCAATGACCTTGACGCTTTCCATTGTCCTAATGTCCCTGTTATCTTCAGAAAACTGTTAGTCACAAGATACAATGCGATGTAATGTGGTGCTCTCAAGACGTCCTGTGATTGATCTCTGTCGCGAGGACTTACGACTTATGAGAGATGGATCAACTAAGTACCAGTTTGATCTTCAAAATTTGAGACTGAAACTTCAAACTTTGAAGTTCAAAGTGCGAGTTTCAAAACCGAAAGTTTTAAGTCTTTTTCACAACAATTTCTTTTTTTTCAAATAAGATGAACTTGCAAGAAAGCTCCGAAAGTGACGCAGGAATAACTGTTTATCTGAATACAAAGATGACCTCACCAAGCTGCTGTTTCTTTTAGATTATTCCTCAAAGTTTTTGACAAAAGCATTGAAAACCGTCGTCCGTGTATTTCTTTATAGGAACGGCGTGTGACCTCTGTAATGTGGCAATAAATTATGGAAGACGAGTTTCGCGGGTACCAACAACCTTTCTTGGAATAATAATCCAATATTTTCAATGTATTGAACGAGCAATTTTATTGGCTGACCAATTTTTACCATGCGGTGAAGTAATGGTCCCATCGTGGTCTTAGATTTTCTTCAGAGGTTTAAGATCGCATGTGACCAGAACGGTTTCTCGGAAGGAGCCTCCATGTTGTTGACTCAGTTCTACCTCAAGGGACAAGCAGCTCCATTACTTCACAGTCTCATGCAGGAAATAGCATTGCGGTGCACCATGACCAGACGGAGATGTTGGGCACGTACTCAGAGGTGGTCAAGTACGTTTTGGAAACCTACGCGTCCAACGGGGTAATTCAGGAAGCCTATACGGAAGTCCTTGGGTACCATCAGAGGTCAGGTACGTCCAACCGAAATGGAATTTGCGAATTCTCTTTTCGCAATGGCCTCTCGGTGCAATAAGGTGTTCACGAGAACGAAGTTGAAGTCCAAGATGACCGCGATGCATGGTGAAAAGCTTAGTGAACCAATAGGGTTAGTGTTTCACTACAATGGAATTAGTGCATTATTATTTCATTAAGTTATGGTGGTACGTTACCAATGGGATCGATACTTCGCGATTGGATTTAGTGATAGCGTAGCAGTAAAATTAAATTAAGGGTTCTAGTGGATCAGTAAATACAGAGCCACGAAAACAACGAAAAAAACAGTGGTGGAATAAACCAATAGAATTTTAGTGGTTTCTTAACTATTTTCAGTGTTACAGTACTACTATGGTACGGATAAGGATCCACTAGTATGCTCGATAATTATGATATACTACAGTTCGTTCTAGGATTTCTATGAATTGTACCGGGGGCTGGAGGGATTTCTATCTGCACGTCGTCCTTAGAGAAGGCAGCCCAGTGCACTAGTTTCTGAATGCGCTGACTTTGTGAACTGCAGATATAGAAGTCGGCGTGGATCCCATATGCCCAGTTATTAGCTAAGGTGGGTTGGCCTAGTGGGTTGTAGAGTAGTGCTTGCGACCAAACGCCTGCGACACTATAAATTGTCTCGAGAAAAGGCGCTAGGTTTTGATTGTGGAGATAAATCCCGACGAGTGAAGGTGAGCAGCGCATGTCGTCAACTGTCTCTGTTCACCTCGCATCCATCAATATGTACGTTGCGAGCAGATATCAATTACGCCGCTACTACTGGAATAGAATCAGTTCGACACCGAGAGTGGGAACTCACATCTGCAAGAAGGGTCCGCAAGATCCCATGTGGAGCGAAGGGAGCATTTTTTCCTATTCTTCTGTTGACGAAAACATCACACAGCCACATGGGTATTCGATGGTACTTCAACGAATTCCCAGCAAACCCAACTGAAACTCAGAATATTCTCGGAAGTGAGTACTGGAGGTATGGAAGGCTGGAATTACTGTTTGGAATGGAAGAATGCTCGCCAACTGAGAAGAAGGAGGCGACCGATATACTTGAAATGATAGAAGAGAAACTGGTGTAGCGCTCCAGATGTATGGGAAACAGTAGACTGTAGTCGGCTAGTGTAGTGGACCAGATGAGTGTGTTACTCTGCTGCTCTACGTATACATGGGACATTGAGAACACTATTAATAAACTGCATTTGATTGAAAAAAAAGAAAAACATAGTTGGTTGGTTGGTCAAAACGGAGCGAGAGGTCCCGAGTTCGAACCTCAACGTGGTCTATACAAAAAGTAAAGAACTAAATTAAGAAAAACAAACTAGAGCGAAATTCAGGATATGAGGTGTACATATGTACACGATATGTGTGCATATTTCTGTGGCCCTTACTGGGCCACTGTACTTTGCTTACCGTGACACTATTGTTACTGGTACGAAAAGTGGGAAGCGGCCTTGGGCCGCACGCGGCGCTTCGCGTCGCGGCCGAAGCTCTGCGTTTTTTTGGGAGTTGGCTTCGGACGCAGAAGGTCATTTTGAAGTAGAACAATAGACATTTTACTGGTTTGGAGCGCCACAAAAATCAATTGCTTCTTGTAACACTGGATGCGGGGTGTGCACGTGGCCTGCACGGGTTTATTTATAATGTTAGGTGTTCAAAATTGCAATTTACCCCGCGCGCAGTCCGTGCACATCCGGATTTTGATCACTTAATTTTCTAAATAAACCCGTGCAACCCACATTCACTTCAAGCCAAAATGATTCTCCCAGGGGGCCTGCTGGCTGTGTGGCGTTTGTTACAGCTCTGCCATTACTTGGTGCTCCTCATCTGACGGATAAAAGATCATCTCAGGTGGGGAACTCATGACTGCCGTTGCTACACTCCCTGACAAATTGTAGGAAGGTTTCGCCTGCTCTAAGTGGCCTGCGGCACTGACAATATGGTTTCCGGTGCTGTATCTTCAGAGATGTTCGAGTAATCAACCTCTAGGACCCTCCATCCTGGGTTTTCCTTTGCCCTCAATGGGTTTTCAAGGGACGTCAGGTGCCTCTCCCCAGCGCGCTGCGTATCCCCGAGAACATGCGCAGAGCGTGCGAGACCGTTGTAGTCCACCTTTCGGTTGTTAGCTAGAGAGTTCCGCACCTGGGTGCTGATGGAATGGTCCACGATGTCGCACTGCATGGTAAATATTCAAAATTACAGTGCACTTTTTGCAATAGTTATAGTAGTATGGTCCCATCAAAAACGGTCAATGAGACACTGGAATTCTTGTGTTTCAATATCCACTAAACCACTAAAATTCTAGTGGTGCGATACCTATTTTACAAGCAATATAATGGTTTATAGTGGCATCTACAGGATATAAGGATTCCAAGCGGTATGAGCGCCCGGAGGGGAGGGCGCCCGGTCGCTCGCGGGAAAAAGATGGGGGGATGACGGCGTGAGGGGCGTTAATTGTGGTCGGTACGAGCCAATTCCCGCCATCTCCGTAATTATTCAGCAGCAGCATCAGCATCTGCAGCAGCAGCAGCAAAGCTCGCACCGGATTTTCTGCTGCTGCAAATGCTGATTGGATTACCATACACTTGGCGAGACGACACCAATGCAAGTCCAATAACCAGCTAGTAAGTACGCAGCAAGTAAGATGCCAAATCACCAGTGCCAAGTAAGCAAAGTTAAAATTTATTTCATAATGCAAGCTACTGCTACTGACCATATACATGCCGCGCTTACGCCCCCAGTGCACCTCCCTCTTCGCTTCTCGGCTCGTTAGTCGAGAAGTAGAGCTCTTCTGTGCAGGCAGCGCTGTCCTAATCAACTGGGCAGCGTGTCTACTGTAGAACCGAAGCAAGGCCAAGCTTGTGTGCAGGTCGCTGTATAGATAACCCACTGAGTACCACCAGATGTGGGAAACTTTAGGTATCTCCCTGCTGTATACCGATCCGTCGGACGGCAGTCGGGAAGTCTGAGGATTCCTGACTATACACGGAGAGGTCCCTTCAGTGAATTGTTTACTCGGGTTGGCCGCCGTGTGGCACCTCTTGAGGCCTAACTTGATCTAGTGATCGGGGGACTGGGCGGCTTTTAGCTTTCCGTGGCAGACCAATTCCTACAACCGGAAGCGGGTAAACGTACTATACGGCGTATGTGGTGCAAACCCCGATCGGGGAATGACCTGTACAAGGTGTTCGATACCGTGCCCTCGAGACGAGGAAGAGCAGCGACAGAGCCCTCCTGTGACACAAACAAGCCGTGTGTAAGACCGGAGTGCCACTGCTGGCTAAACCTAGGAGGTTGAAATAGGTTAGCGATCGCCTGTATCGGTGGTTGATGAAGCCGTGTACACGGTAGTTCCAAGGAGGAAAAAGAATGAGAAAACCCACACGGGTATGGTACCAAACGGTAAACGATAGATTGATAACCTATACAGGGGCGGTTGGCGTATCCACACTCTGATACAGAGAAGAACAGAACAGAAGTAGAACAAATAGTAGAGTAATGGCCTGGCTTTCCGGGGATGACCCGAAGGGGTTGAGTATGCCGTACCGGTCGTGGCGATCCTCTATCGAGGCGTACACCTACGTAGGCAGCAAGACTCAGGG